>KK502536.1:104030-123654 GCA_000688735.1 Glossina austeni | reverse complement strand
CAGTTTATTGATTCGTTAACTTATTTATTTGTTACCGGAGTTTTAATGCGCCCGATTCTCACGATAATAATATTACTATTAATATTAACTTTACATTGCACGTTGTATTTTTACAATGTTGTTTTGCGTAAGATTGCATTGTTCATTTCATTAACACTATTCGCTGATTTATTAAATTCTTTTAAACCCTTATGCAATATATGTTTTGTTGATCGCCGACAAGTATCAGAATTTCGTCCCATATTAAAAAATGAAAAAATGTTGTGCTTAAAGTGTTTATTAAATGAAGCTTGTGATGTTGTTAAACGCTCTTGTATTAAATTGAAATTAACTCGAAATTTGCATTTTATATTACTACTGATTGTAGCTTGCGGTCAATAAACTCGCGCAATATTGCGGAAGAGCACTTAAAACGAGCGCTGGGCGAAAAAATGTGGTGATAAATATCCCCTATAGCGCAGGACGCAGGACAACAAGATTGAATACAGCCGTTATTATAGGGCATATATAAATACCCTTTTTCCAAGTATATATATTTATATTTACTATTTAATAAGGTTACAGCAATTAAATTTTGGCAATAATTGTAGTAATAAAATAAGAATTGGCAATAAAAACGAGTAACACAAAACAAAATTTCACGATGAAGTAGGGGCTGGTAACTTGCCTGTAAAAAGGCGTATAAGCAAAATATTTGCGGATGGTTAGTCAAGCCACCAGAGTCGAATCGTAATATTCAACTACGAGGCTACGCCTTTCTAAAGATCCCTATTTAGTTGTACGAACTTAGCCTCCATAGAAGTGGAACGAAAACGTAAAATTACGCGAAGGGCAGTTTTACATAACAATATAATAATGTGCCCTATATTGATCAATAATTCCCGGAATTCATATATCATATCTAACAAATAATCTCTTTTACTTCTCGAAAGTGTCGACCTTCAAATAATTGCATGACATTCGTGTCATTTAGTTACAAGTTACCAACGTAGATGGTTACCCAAGAGAACATCAAGAAAAAATTATTCTCGATTATTGAAGAGTAGAGATGTAAAAGAAGGCTTACATCCTAAAAGTATTACTGTTTTACATTAAGACTTGACTACTCTCTTGACTACTTGTTTACTCATATACAAATAACGGCTCCGGGTCGCACATCGAGGAGAATAATAGCAAAATTGCAGAATTCTAACATACCCAACCACATCCAGCTCCTAGCGGCGCGGTAGACGTTTTGTAAACCTGAAAACCACTACTAAGACACAATCTTTTCACATTAATTCAATGATCGAGCGGAAGAGCGGTTCGATTCACAATTATTTTGTAGTAGTTTTCGGTCCCTTTGTGACACATAACAGCTGACGGTTAGTCTGCAAAGCACAAAGGAATGTATATAAAAAAGCGCATGTATGTAAAAGGAACCATTTACGATTATTCGCATTTATGCACTTGGAAGTAATTGAGGATCTACTACTTTTATGGAATTTTTGCGAATACAACAACACAAAATAATCATTTATCTCAATTTTGAGAGACTTTCAGATTCGAACATTAGCCATAAGACAATTTGCACAATCCGGTCAGAAAGTTATAAATATTGTAAACTTTTGATATGCAATTTCTAAATGAGATAATTTGAACAACAAAATTAGTTTAATTCACTCTTAGATAGTGCCTGTAATGGCCGCAAAAACACATAAATACGAACGTCGGCCTAGAAAACCTGATGCTAACTGCACATGCAAAACTAAAACAACTCGACGGAAGGCAACAGCAGGCACATATGTGACACAAACAAATGCGGCACACAGTCATAAAGGACGAGCACTCTGTAAATGTAAAATGGCATGTGAGGAACTTGTGACAGGAGCTGTCAGCCGACGAGGAGAATGTTTCCTCTTTCAATTTTCTTCTTCCTATCAAGCACCAATTATCGCATTTTTTACGGAGGAAATTAAATATACATTAAAACGTTCATGCTACAAAACAAGATAAATACTTGAACAGCGTGCTAAAGAGTGTTCTGCACTTTCGCTTGTTTTCATAAGCGACCGCATATGCGTCCATATTTATTATTAATTAAAAAAAACAAAAAATAAAGTTCAGTGAAGAATATGACCGACACAATTGCCAGTCTTTTCTTGACTGCTATACCTTCGAAGATAGTCTATGGATAATATTACTATTTCCCACAGATGCTTAATTGCTTTGTGCATTCCTAGAGATTCTTGGATATATTGAAAATATTCCTAGCGCACGTAGAAGGCGTGCGGATGTATGTATACTTTTGTCCTCAAGAAAGTTATTCAAAAAG
This sequence comes from Glossina austeni, assembly GCA_000688735.1. Lineage (NCBI taxonomy): Eukaryota > Metazoa > Arthropoda > Insecta > Diptera > Glossinidae > Glossina > Glossina austeni. Next base: position 121,340 of record KK502536.1, on the reverse strand, counting down.
GGTGTCAAGGTACTGGACAACGAAGCATTACGACGTTAACCGAATGGTATTTTTGAGTTACGTGACAAAGAAAAGCTTTTTGCGAAAACTTCCATTAAAAACTTAGTCGCGATGTCGTCTTCTTCATTAATAAAATAGACAGAGCGTCGTACACATACACTGCCTTCTGTAATCTGCAGTCCGAAGACGAATTTTTCCGTGTCCGAAACTTGGCACACGTTTTCGCAAATCCATGGTTCGTAGATTATCCCAAAGCAGCCTTCGCGCCACGCTTAATACGCCAGGTAGTCATTACATGACGGGAACCTTTTTGTCTTTTAAGGCATTCAGATGAAATTTATAAAATAATGCAAAAAATTAGTGTCAAAGTACGGATCTCTTCGAAAGTTACGTATATTTCGCATTGCATAGTGTTTTAGTGGTTTGTTAAGTCTTGCTGACAATATGACACCAACGCCAGTTATCACTCTTGCTACCACCCGCAAGCGTTTTCAATGTAAAAAAGAAGTGTATATATATATATATAAACTATATATATAGGACAAAATTGCTTAGATCTTTGAGCATTTTTTCGATGCCATTCAACAGACCACGTCTGTCATTCTGTCTTTCATTTACTCATAAATGGTTAATAGCAAGACATCGAAGCTCACATTTTGCTTAAAACTTCTGAGAATAATTATAAAACGGTTTTTCTTTCCGGTGGCAAAAAGTTTAGTATTTAGGGTATAGTGTTTAAGTGCTTAGATGCGGAAAGACGAAACTGAGAAACGAATGCCCATACACGCCAACATGTTGATAACCATAAACTTTGATGTACACAGCAGACGTGGAGGAGCAGAGTTGGGGAACCAGTTATGTAACGCATATAAAATACTAAGAACACATTCCAACCTTATGAGTATTGTTAGCACAAGTGTTAGGTATGATACAATGATTTCGGGAGGAGCAATGGAGTAAAATTATGTTCCTTAAGTGCGTATTCACATGTTGACATATTTCGTCTCTACCTCTTTCCCTCTATATATGCAATTATGTTACTTAAAACATTTATTTTGAAATATTACGTTTGCTTAATGCATTTGTGCATACTACACATATATGTATAATTGTATATTCCTCTTACTTCCGTAAATATATGAAGTACTCACTTCAACACTACATAATTAATTATAAACATGTGTGTTTGTTTCTGCCAGCATTAGATGACCGCATGGGAATGTCTGCCATTTTGTAAGTAAATATGTTTACACTCTCTTCTGTGTTTGTGCAAACTTTTAAATGGATTTTAAGCACAATTTTTCGTCCACGTAAAAAATTTATATCACAAAATTCCAATTTTCACGATTTAACTTTAGGTAATGTTGACCTTGCATTTGGCATCAAGCGTACATCTTATCTCTTTTTAAACCTAAAATTGCAGGTGCAACGTTGCATAAAGCAGAGTTGAAAAAGTGTTTGAAAGGAGGAGTGTAAGTCAAACATCAAGCAAAAAGCAATGCATAAATCCCTTCATAACCAACGAAGATCGATAAGTTTTTTTCTCTTCTTACGTCATACAATTCGTAAAACCTACTCTTCGTGGACAGTTTCAAAAATGTCTTAGGAATTATGGTGGGAATGGCGTGCAAATGTTATCAAGATAAGAGAAAGAAATGAAAAAACAATGTTTAGTGCAGCTTTAAAAACAATTTGGCATTATTCGAATGCATATGTGCATGTAGGGTCCCTCAAAATTTGCGCAAGATTTCAATTTGCTGCCATTTTTGTGGCAAAATGTTGGCAAACCCCCAAAAAACAAAAACAGTTTTAGAATTAGTAAAAATGGGGCATTACACGGGGGGGATCAATGCGCTTGAAAGCTCGAGTGAACAGCAACCAGTTAGAGCCGTCCGTCCATAAGAACCAAAAAGGTAGTACCACTGAAACAAGTCAAACATGTAAACCACTCCTTGAAGTGTCATAAAATTTTCACACGCTTTGAAAATTGATGCTATTCAGAAATCTTATGGGCACTGGCAACAGTGTTGTCATTTCTGACCATCGCAGACCAGATACATTGAACAATAACACTACAGATAATAAATCAACATCAAAACAAGCGAAAGCAGTTATCGAAACTGTAAAGTGTTTAAGAAAAAAACGGATGTAATTGCACATTAAAAGTAATAATAACGAATAGTTGTCATGAATTGATAAAACAATCGTATGAAGATAGAAAAACGTACAGTAATCATTGACTTTGCTAAGACTCAGACAAAGCAGTTCGTGCCCAACTTCTGAGCCTCTGCTTTGTCGTTTGCTAGAACTGAAGGAGAGATAAATAATTAAAGCGATGGATTTATTCAAACCTAACAAATTTTCCAAATATTGTCTACAATTTCATGGGCTTCTTACTACAGTTTAAACTATGTAAGCTGCAGCAAAGAGTTTCTACATATACGTAACTAGTTACATATCGTTCTGTTTAAATCGACAAGGAAGGAATGTGATTATAGAAAATACAAAGATGTGCTCTTATATATGTACTGTTCGCAGTTTTCGAAAAAAAAAAGAAAAGTTTTACTTTTCAACAATTGAAGTAAAATTAATGAGCCACGAAAATGGCAATTACGTTACGTAAATTTTCTTTTACGTGAAAGTATTCTGATTACCAGTGCAAGTCTGCAACACAACTATTGGCCTTTGTTGGATTAGGCAAACATGGGCAAGCATCTCAGAATGCATTGCCTTATAAAGTAAAACCACTTAGTATGCGAACGAAGGCCACATAGCTTTGCACAGTAATGTTAAGTGAAATAGAAGAGAAAACCAATTAGAAAAACATACCAAAAAGAAGTAAGAAATTACAAGAAAACACATACGAATGCACAGCTTTCTAGGTAGAACTAAATAACTTGAACAACCGGTGTATCGGTTGACGCGAAATACTCCAAGTCTAAGCCTATTGGGTTGAAATAGATCGGCATTCGTCGAAATTTATAACATCGCAATGGAATATAGATAAATAAATGCCTCACTCACAGCTCCTGAAAGTGAAACATGTTCTCTAGTGGCACGGCCTTGCACTTACAGTTGAATAACGAATAGCGATGCTCTTGGCTGTCACCTTATTTATCCAGAAGGGTCTAGGATTAAGAAACTTATTCAAAGTACTGCACACGTTTTCGTGTGGTTTAAGTACTCCTTAAATTGTTACGTCCCTACGAATTAAAATCATCGACCGCACCTACTTCCCATGTCGTAGGCGAAATACCGAGGGCTCTTCACACTTTATATTTAACGTTTATTAGCTTTAGTATTTGTATTATCATTATTCCCGTTCAAGCACCACTGTATGAATAAGAATAAGGTAAGCGAACCGGGTTCAAGTAACTAATTCATCACAATCGCAACATTCTCCTATAGTTAGAAACCGAACATCTTTGCAAATCAAAGAAATTCGTTTTCCTTCAACATACTTGTTTAGCTATGTTTAGTTGGCTTTCTAAGCGCTAAATACTTGTGTTTAGTATTCATATGATGAAAGGAGTTACTCTTTAAACTTTTGTATTTTCAATTAATTCTGTTGATCCAGATGCAGTTTCGATATTAAGTAAATAAACATTGTATCTTGAATTGATTACAATATCTTAGCTCCCCAAACCAAAGAGTAACAAAGATACAATAATTGCATTAATGTTACGTAATAATTACATTGTTTTGCAGTAATGATTATTGTGTCTTATCCACCCATATCACCGCCTTCTCTACAACAATAAACAGATTGCTTTAAATTGGGGGGTGTGTAAGAAAGTTTTTAAAATGCACTTCTTTACAATAATGAATGTATACGAAATGTAAAGAAATGCATGAGTAGTAGTCAAATTTTACAAACGGTGCACTATTTTGCTTCGGTTGTTCATTCTAAACTGCGAAGCTTTGACGTGCATGTATATATGAAACCGGATTTTTATGCAGAAAGGACATGTTCATTACATGAAATTGATAAAAAAATACTTCATTCGAAGTATTGCTTATCGCCAGCTATACATATTTCCCACCTCTGTGGCAAATAGTGGGTGCCATCCCAAAAAAAAACTGCTGCTGCTTTGAGCAAAACTAATCATTGGACTATGTTCATACACTTTCGTAAGAAATGAACCACTGCTTAGCAAGTGCATGCCAAGTGGTAATGGGAAGGGCCCAAGTTCGGTGAAAAAGGCGTATGATCTGGCAAGTCCCAACATATCCAGTTTTGCCGTGCGGAAGTATTGACGATCGTAATGTAAAAATACAACTTGTGTTGCCTTTTTTGATATTTCGTTGGTTTCGTAAACCGCGAAATATCCAAACTGGTTAGTTGTTGTTGGTAGCGTCTGGCATTAAATATTTCGCCAGACTTTAACAACTCATAACAGACGACACTTTTCCGGTTGCACTAAACGTAGGACATAGTCTTTCTGCCAAAGCGATGCAACTATTCAACAATGTATAGGCCTGGTATTCTCAAAATGGATTTGCTCCTCGATACAAAAAGGGCCTTGTTTTATACCTTTCCGGTAAAAAAAGTTCTTTAAGCGAATTTTCTTTATTTGACACACAACGCGACATTTTCATTGTTGAAAAAGTAATTTTGCGTTCCGATTGACGTTGGTACTAGAACTTTTTATTTTTACCGCATTCTACACGCACTATTCGGGCCGTCTATACGCAAATTCCGCTTTCATATTTACATATCTAGTGGTTGTCTCAAAAGGCATCATTTAATTATAAATTTATTCGATTCACTCTATAACAACACCATTGCGTTTGCCAGAAAGTACTGAACGACTTGTACGTATATGTGCTTGATTAGCGCATATTCAAAAAATCAATTGTTTACACCTTTTAACTCACTCTAGCCGCGGAGCGCCGTAACGTTCTCTTTCCCTGTAAAATTCAATCATGAATTCCTTAGTTATGCTTACCTCACTTAAAAATGTTCAGATTTCCACATAGTTTTCGTAATGGTTAAGTGCTATAGACGATACTTATAGCAATTAGAGATAATAGTTATGTGATTATAACTCTAACAAATCGCACTCATTCACACTTATGTAGTACAAGAGCTGAAAAATAAATTAAAAACGAAAGTCAAGGGAGAGAGTTTAAAAGTGAATTAAGTCAAGTGAACGCAACTGCACTGATTGGACACATTAAGTGAATTGCCGCGCAATATAAATCAATGAATTTTTGTTATAGCTCATAGTGCCAAGGGCTTCTAATGAAAATATGAACATAATTGAAAAGTATGTAAAAAGGCATTTATTTCTGCGATTGCGAAGTCGAATATCTTTTAAGCCAGAACTTAGGTAAATGGAAGGAAAACTACAAATTTATTTCAAACGTAAGACCGCGCTGCTTGAAAACAAGTTAAAAAATCGAAGCCTACGTACATTTCAATTGTCACATTTCAAAAGCAAAACGAAAAGTGTTGCCCTTTCCACTTTTTTGGCATACAAAACATCGCAGAATCAATTACTTATGCTCTGAGTTGTATGTAAAACCATTGATGTGAAAAAGTACCGACACAACACAAGAACTACGAGCAAAATTCTCGGGAAGAAATCTTAGAGGGGAATAAATAAAGACTACAAGAATATGGCCGTTCTTTCTGCTAAAACGTTTTGAGTAAAGAAAACTACAGACTAGTGCCAATATCTAAACCATGAGACTGCCACCACAATCTTTCCATTGGTAAATTGGTATATATTTTATGAATTGTGTTGTCTGTGAATTTAGCTGGCTAACGCTTTTAGCTTTCTTTTTACTTTCATCAGCAAATAGCACCTCCCTCTAAAAATCTATTGAATTTTCAACGGAGGAGAGATTTCAACCGAAAGTTCTCGAATCATCTAAAGGCTTTTTGAGTCCTTTTGCTTTTTCTTATCATTAGCAACGAATTGAATCCATAGAAAGCTTCACAGGAGTTGTCATGAAGTGGATTTCATGATGTTATTTATATCCGTTTCGTCTCCAATATTGCATTTTCATCGAGGCAAAAATCATTGCAAGCTTTGTCCTTAGTGAAGAAATCGGTACATTTACGATCTAAAATCTTGCTCACACAATGTTAAGCTTTTTATCTACAGTGTTACTGTCGACACAATTCTTCATACGTTATCAACCATATGTTTCTGTTCTGTTCTGTCTGTATGCAAGAACTTTCAACGTTTCTGCCAAATTTGTAGGCGATAACTTTTTTGCGGCCAGGAGTATGTTTAAAATAGACATTACACACAGACAGACACCCAGGTGGACAGACGGTCAGACGGACAAGCTTCAAATATATATAGCTTGTGGGGACTGTGACGCTTCGTTCTGGGCGCTTATACTACACGTAGCTTCACTAACGCCTCAATTTCGAGTGAGCATCAAATAACTTCGTTGGAGTATTGATTGCTATCTGATGTTATATTAAAAACAATGTTTTCTTTGTTCGACTATGGAAAATATATGAAATGAGAAAAGATTTTTCATTCAGACTCATTGAAGATTCAAGGGTCGCTTTGCACATTTTTATGTGTTTCATTGATAAAGAAAAGTGTGTCGTTATACACTTTACAACATTATCTTTTAAAGTGCTAAGTTTAACTGGACGAATGTACCGTTAGCAATGAAATGTTGAAAGAAAGAGTGTGTTTATGATACAAAATAAGACGAACACATTGGTTATGTGGGATATCCATGTTTTACTATACTATGGCCGTAAGGTACGATTAGAAAACCTTTTTTGATTTTGTAAAATTTTCCATATTGCGCAGATTATTAAATAAAAACTCATGAAAGCGCAATGAAAGCCGCACCTAATGCATGAATGAGTCATATATGAAATAGAAAAAAATAATATTTACCGAGTTTGGCGAATAAACCTAAAATAGTAACACAATGCAATTTAGAAAGTTGCGACAATACGTCGTTCCTCATAATTTAATCATATTGCATATAACATGCACTTGATTTATGGTAAATGTTATGAAAAATATTCAATATTTATGTTTTAACAAAAGTTTAACTTAAAAAACAAGTAAAAACACTACATTATGCCACGGTCGAGCGTTAAACACCCTACACCAGCCTTCGGTTTTTGTTTTAAAAGTTTTTAAAAAAGAAGGCTTTGTATAAGAAGTTGTCGAAAAGGTAGCCCAATGCGAACCATTTTCAATGAGGTTCATCTTTGGTCCAAAGCGCGTCGGTGTAAAAAATGCCATCAACTTATTTGAAAAATTGTGATCTGCAGCTTGAACTCAAGAAGACAAGGCGAATATATTGAGAGACAGATGGACAGACCGATGGATTGGTAGTCAAACGGACAGACTACCTTATATCTATTCAGAAAGTGATTCCGAATAGACCGGTCTAACGGAAGATGAGTCTGTCTCAACTGCTTCTGGGCGTTGGATACGTTCCCGCAAACTTGTACAATATGTTCTTGTACCGTATGCAGAGTGTAACAAAAAGGTTGCATTTTTAACAACAACTTTGTGTGAATGTCAACTATCAAGATTGTTTTGCACTGGCTTTTTAAAGGGAAATATACATACACTAAATATTAGTTCGGGAAAGAATCTCGATCATTTCCGAACTTAGTCAGGTGCGAATATATAAACAAAATTTTGACCTTTTATCTTAAGTTTTATGCACGCTCGCACGCGCGAAAGATACAAACAATTCAGGATCTTACACTAGTGAAGAATAAATGTGCCTAATAAGATCTTTAATAGGTAGGCCTGCAAAAGAAGGCGGTTACAAAAGGAGAAGACCTATACTAAAACTCATCTTTCGATGGAACTTGTAGTGAACGTGGATAATATTGACTGTGAGTTAATAATTATATATACAAAGAAAATGTCAAGAAAATGCTTGTTACAAAGCTTAATAATCGAATTATGCACCATCGCTATCTATCATCTTTTACTTACATATATTATATAATATTTATGTACAATTGACGGAATTTCTTTTTGCAGACGTGCAGATAAACCGTTCCATTGATGAGTGCGCAAAGTTTTCAAATTTTTTAATTCCAAATTTCAGTACAGCGCTTAAGATATTACGCGATTACATTGTCCGCCATGATTAGCGCATTTTGTCATAATCTTGAGGTCAGTTCTTAAATCCTTAAAACATCAAAACATAAAAATCTAGTAAAAATAGTTTCTATAAAAAGCTACGTACGAGTTGTATTCTAATTCGAAGGAGACCTCTTTTTAAAATAGTGTCGCCTAGTGATGACTGCTTGAGTTAGATAACGATCACTAGTGTTCTATCGAACGTGCATAGCAATTGGAGGGGTACAGACCAAGTTATAGCACATAGGGATTTATAGTATAACGTCCGGTGTTTATTGCGTCAGTGCAGTAATGAATATCGAAACAGGGACCAGGATTTTGAATCTGGCAAAAATTCATTTTAAGTTGCAGATCATTCATGCGTTAACCATCTACACGTGGACATTAGTCCCTATTAAAAAACATTTTGCTTTATAACATTTTTGCGAGAGATATGAAACATTGCCTGTTGCTTTGCATCGTCAAGGAAGAGTTTAAAGTACAAACAGGAAACTGTGTGATACAATCTTTTCTGCAAATATTTTGTTCGCAGAAACGGCGCCAACGTAGTCGTTGTGCTATATTTCATGAACTTTGAAAACACTATAATAAGGAAATGTAGGTAATTCTCCATGCACATGTAAATATGTGTATTTTGTCGAGTAATCTTTCTAGATGAAGTACAGAAGTACAGGCGTTCATATATGAGCATCGTATTTTGACAGCGAAAAGAAGTATATATATAAATATATTTATACGTTTGTATGTATTTGTATTTAAGTATCCTCATCTAAATCTAGAAAACAATGAGGTAGCAGATAATAGATGAGAAAAGACGAGCAAACCTCATAAAACTTATGAATGAATTTCTCTCCGCTGTCAAAATACGATGCTCATACATGAGCGCTTGCACTTATATACAAATTTATTGATATTTATGTGTATGCATAGACGCGTGCTCCTGAACATAAAGTGGATGAAGGGAAAGTGTTTATGGGCCAGACATATGTCAACTCCCATATATAAGTTCTCACACTTCCTTTGCAGCATTTTTAATATCGCGTTTGCATTAATTGCTAAGAATCGCATATGTTCATGTGTTCGTATATTCATCCACACTCACATATTCTCACATATTCGCTGAAGTTTGTAATTGTGCTGAGTGATTCACATTTCATAGTAATAAATATTAAAGAATACGAAAGAGAAACATTATGAAAGAGATTTCATTGAACTTTTGTAATTTCGTTTGCGAGGGTAGGATAAGATTTTTTAAAATGGAAAAAATATATGAATATATATACATGTAAGTACAAATACATTTATTTCTATATTCTTAAGAACGTGTCTTGCTATCACCATAATCTTCATTTCTCTATTGCTTCTTTTTCAACCAAATGTTTTTTATAGCCGTCATCAAAGAAGATACTGGATATTGTAGCACCAAATGCACACAGCAGAGGTTTGCTTTCCTGTCTTTTCTTGCTATGACGCATCTGAAAACTGAGGATTGGCATATATTCTTAATTGATAGCCAAAAATAATATTTGGAAGCAAGCGTCATCCATCCACAACCAAATTTCCATGATTCGGGTATATTTTGCTTTTCTTATTTTGACAATAACAAAACCAGCGTCTTTTGAAAGCATTGTAACTTTTAAAACCAATAAACAAACTGATATGAAATTTTCATAGACGCCGTTTAAGTGGCCTGAAGCTTTCTAAAAACAATGTCGATGTTTTGTTAGAGATGACGTCTTGATGTGACAGCCTTAGGACCTATTGGCTTACATATTGTCTATGCTAGGTTGAACCACACAAACAAAAAAAGGAATTTTGTAACACAATACTTTTTGTGCACTTTTTAAGTCCTAAGTACATCATCAGTCTAAGAGTGTGACAACATGACAACACCATTCCAATCAACACCGTTAGCATCAATCCATAAAGTAATGAGATGACATAAAAGACATCTATTATAATGATATCGATTTTTCTGATTGACAGTAGATGTGTTTTATTTTAACAGGGCATTGTTTTTGTCTTTTTTTTGCTAGTTTTCCGAAATATCTCGATGTTTTTATATAGTTTTGAGTGTAATGTCTTTTCATAATTAAAACAAAAATAGTGCGTTTTTTTAAATCTATCTCTCTTTCTCCTTCTCTCTCTCTCTCTCTCTCTCTCTCTCTCTCTCTCTCTCTCTGTATCACGTTACTTTCTGCAATTAGCTGAACATTATTTAAGCCATTCTGTAAAGACGGAAACTTGACAATTATGCTAAAATCGCGATGGCTTTCCAAGAAATGCTTTAATAGCATGTTAGAAACTGATGCAAATAATGCTTTTTAGAATATGAATTTCTAGAATTCAAGACATAATTCTTTTTAATTTGAGCGGTCAAATTTTATGAAAGGCAACAAAATCGGGAGAAGCGGTAATCAACTGCAACTAGTGACACTGGGTATAGTCGCCGCACGGTGAGTAAAACCATAACGCTTGCCGATCGTGCACACATCTCCCAGGATGCCGCCACCCCATATCTCTCTGCCCTCTTCTTCTTTCCTGTAACCCATATAGTCGGCATTCATTTCGCGGTTTATCATAATAAAAAAAAAAGAGAAAAAAGGGTCTTCACTTTAAGCACCGAACGTTTAGGAAATGAAAAGATTTAGACCATTTTCATAGAGTAGGTAAACACTGATCCTCTCTTCTATCTGAATACCATCACTCGGTTATAAAATGTCCGTGCGATTCTCAGTAAAAAGTTTGAAACTCAAAACCATTCTTGCCCAGTCGTAGAAAATCTATCTCAGTTAAATTCTTGCAACTTCCACTCCTTCCGTGCTGTCTCTTGTTATTATACAAGCATTTATGATAAAAGTTCGATTGTTCCACGATTTTGAATGCAAGTTCGAAATTATTAGATTTTTAAATATTAAAATTATCACATCCTTAATTATTAACAGTGAGGAGAATAAAAACTTGAAAAAATTTCAAAATCGTTGCCCGAGCTTTTCGGTTTTGCTTATAAATAACGTAACGTAAGGATGAACACTCACAAAATAGTGTAATAGAATTTCAACATTTTTAGGTGCACAGGCCCAAAACCTATTATAAATAACTTTTAGTTTACATAAAACGAACTGTTAACCAGTTACTAAACTATAACAACAACTCTTTATGGTACAGCGCAGTTGGTTTCAACAAATCTCATTCCACCATAACTTCCTTCCTTGCCGTAGTTTTAGATGGCTACCGCATGGTCTGGCGATTAAGGCATTCGGCTATTAGCCCTTTCAGAGAACATGTACACAATGCCCATAGGACTATGTAAGAAATACCGTCGACACCTTTGCTTTCTGTATATTTTGCTTGTTACTCATAAAGTACGACACGTACGACATGTAAATTTTCAAATTTATTCTGAAAATAGAAGAAATCAGCCGCCGCGTCCAATATTTTAGAGTAGAAAAACTTTGTTTAATCTTTTTTAGGATCACGGCGATGGATATAAAAGACTCGGTCACGATTTGTTGCTTAGTGGTTCAGCGAGATACAAAATTTTTATTTTGCCATGGAAGCAATTTTATTACCATGAAGCTGCCTTGCTTTCAGAAGATAGGAATCGATGGTGACAGACGCACGGATATTCGGATAAAAGATACGCTATGTATCATTAAAAGTATTGACTTCTGGGCAATGTTCAAGTGTGTCAGAAAATTGAAAACGAAATTTCAATAGCATTTCTTAGATGCTCTTCAAATCTTTTATACCTTTTCAGTCTTGTAGAATTCAGCATCCACAAATGACGGTAAAAGTTCTGTCCCCCAATTTCCACGATAATCATCTCTTTTGAACAGGAATACATAATCATAAAAGGAAAATGGGTGCTTACTTGGTCCATGTTTTGTTTAAAGAAAAAAATAGGAGGTGAAGTTTATACTGCGAACGCGTGCAGTTCATTGACAGCCTGGTATTCAACGGTTTGAAAGGTGTACATGTGTTTCGAATTGTTTGTCAATTTTATGCAGACTGTGTGCAATAATATTCACATAACCTTGGACTTATGCTATATATTGCATCCCCTCAAAAATTCATGCCCACAACATTGGTCGATTTTTAGTGAGAGCATCCGTAGATAGACGCAAACAAGAAAAATAATTTATTGCTTCCATTTCTTGCTGATATATGTAAACATATGTACAAATTATGGGCGATTGCATAGCCTAAAAAACCTTACGGTCAAAGCACAAGCATTCACTTTATTCTTAAATCAAAATTTGCTTGCTTTGTAAGATAAGCAATTGATGCAATTGATATAAATTCATAATATGTTGGACTTTCATTAAACGTTTTACTTGTACGAAATCAAATCTAAATAGAGTTGAGTAAGCTTCTTATGCAAGTTACGTTACATTCTCTCAGTATTCACTTTAATTATTAATGAAAATATTTTGTCGGCATATCTCCAGCATATGTAAATTAGAAAGAGAAATGTTTGCTTTTCTATAAGTTAAGCAAGGATTTCCTGACACATAAAAAGGCTGGCAGATTGTAACGCAATGTAATGATTTTTATCGATTTCATGTTACAAACTCAAACAACGACATTGACAAACTAAAATATTCTTAAATTCGTATACAAGTACACCGTTCTTTTGTGCTGTATGGTGATAGTTTTTTTTTAATTTCTTATAATCTTTCATTTCAGACTACCAATCCCATATCTCATCTAATAGATCAAGGAGTGGCGTGGTAGAATTTATGCTGTTAAGATACTGATAGGCCGCACGTAAGCTCTGCCTGACAGCAGGACTAAACGTTACTCAAAAGTTAAAAGTTTTGAACCATTCGTATACGGCTTGAGCACCACAAGAATTAAATTGAAAAATTTACTCAACCGAATTTCCATCCGCCAATTCCTGCAAACAAAAGAAATCGACATGTCTTCGAAGCGACGAAAGTCTTTTGTTAACGTGATCAGAGGTCCCCCTTTTTTGGGTAACACGGTGACGTTCAGAAAGAAGTAAGAAAGGAAAAGGAAAAGCGATGGATGTTGGGTCATACGTGACTGTAGTGCCCGACGAAGATTGTGGTCTAAGATGAATGAAACTCCAGAAACTCCAGAAACTGCCAGAACGTCAATATTGACGTCAACTAAGATGCTGCTTTGCGTTTGAAGCATCACAAGTTACTCGAAAGAAACAAATGATGACAATCCCTACTGCCAACAACAAGTAGTGCTATTGAAGAACACAATTGAAAAAAAGCGTCTAGAATTGGCCCACAAATTAAACGTTTTTTTCTATCAGTACAGTTTTGATAAAAGTTGACAGAAAATTTTGATGTATATACCGTGTAGCTCAAACCTCCGTTCAGTTTATTTGCTTATGCACGATATAAATTGGACTAAAAATTATAATATTTGATACTAATTTAAAAATATTAGATTAACACCTTAACGCTGGCGAGCACCACCGGTGGTTCACAGGAAGTAGAGGTAGCGAAATAAAAAAAACTGTGCCGTCCTCAGCGTATTAAATTAAGCATAAGGACGAATAATTGCTAACTGTGGCCTGAACTAATGAGAAAAAAACATAGTACGCTGCCTAAAGTAATATTTCACCTAAATCTGTAAATTATTTCATTACTACATACTTGTTAAGGTTGGTTCAGCATATATGTGAGATGCTTTCTTGCAAACAATATAATGAATACTTAGCAGTATTATCATAACTAAATTTTATATGAATGTTTAGCTTATTATAATAATGATTGTTATTATTATTATTTTTACTATTATTACATTAAAATTAGTTATCTCTTAAATTCATGTGTTGGCTAAGAACAAAGCTCTCGCAATGAGCATTTATTGTAAATAGAGATAAATAAATAAATAAATAAATATTTTATTGCTCAACAATGCGCGTTAATCCTAAATCGTCCTATGAGTTGAAAAGTCAAAAATTTCGAAGAATAGGTTGCCTATTTGGTCGTTGGAAATGGCCTTAGGAAATGGTAAGCATCATTCAAATTTCCCGATCGTTGGCGAACAGGACTACAAACTTCAAATTTAGCCCACGGTTGAAGTAACGTTTCATGACACCTGACCAGGAGTATTCAGATTGATCTCTCTGCTGCGTCTACTTATCCGCTAGGAGGTTTATACATAAAAGTGATGCCCAGAAGAGATAACGATAATATCATAATAAAGTTTGTTTAAAATATAAGAACACAATGTTTGAATTCTGCTGGAAAAGTGCCACAAACTTTTTCCTTTCTCCAATATATGCGGCTGACAAAGATAAATGAAGAAATATATAACATACGAAAGCTACCCATCGTATAGTCATATATATACTCTGTACATACAAATATTTACATTTTGCTGACGTTCGCATCCACGTAAGCTGGGAAGTAAAGAAAAACAAACGTTATGGAGTGTATGGCATCTGAAAACACCTTAAATATGCACATGCTATGATTGTTCGGGCCGTGCATCATGTATCGAGCCGTTTTGATCAGAGTTTCTCTTGAATAAAACAATTGTAAAATCCTATCCGAAGAAGCAAGCGTTTTTCGCCCCTCTTCGCCTTGTGGCTTGGTTACACAATGAGCTCAAGAGGCCCGCAGCTGCAGTATCGTAAAGCATCCACATGTGAGATTAACTCACCAGAGTCATAAGTCAGTTTCTGGCATTTTAAGCAGTTGAACTTATTTCCCTTCTTCCTTCTTCGCATCTAAGCAAAGACGGTTTACTTTAACGTTGCGTATACATCGGTTGATTGAAAAATCATCAACACAATCTTCAGGGATTTATCAGAAGGACGTGTTGCTAATTATATTATTCGGATCGACAAATATACTGAATGTTGGACGAATTTATTACAGATATCGTACCGTAACACAGGACATGCAATGGAGGAATACTTGACTTACAACGAGCGGCCGTATGTTTCTTCAATGCTTCTTTAGTTTCAATATTTTTTCCTGATTAAGTTCGTAATATCAGCATTGCAATAACCCAAAGCCTCTGATAGCTTTACGATGTTATGACGAAAACATCTGATCAGATGATGAATACGATCTTCGATAAGAAAAGTAATTTCTTGGAATTTGGATCATGCTTTGGGCCCATCTTCATGAAAAGTACGCCTTCGTACGGAAACAACAAATTATTTCATTAGGAAAATAAATGAAAAACTATATTAGGCAAAGTCATGTCGACTATTTACAAGTCCGACCCCAATGTCTTCACTTCTTTTTAGTTAGGACAAATGTTTTTATAGGTCATAAACAATTTTCACGGAATTTTCTATTGAAGCAGCTTTGATGAAAGACAGTCTCCCCACATCGATTTTTATTCAAGACCATAGTAACAGTAATCGGCAGCAGACGTAGTTTGCTTCATGCTTTCCTATATGGAAATGCAGAGCTACAAACCGTAGTAATAAAGAACAGAAGTAAAGACTTGCGTTATGAAAGAACTCCAAGTTTAATGCGCGAATAATTTCAATAATATTTTATTACACGTAATATTATTAGACCACCTTGCACTGTAGTGTTAAAGTAATGAACACAAAAATAATATTAATTTAAGCAAATATTTCAAATTTATTTTATTCTCTTTGATTATTTATTAAGTTATGTAAATAATTCGATGAAATGAATTGTTTACAAAAATCTATTGCGTTAACGTTTATAACAAAATAACCGTGAAATTTGAATTTCTGATTAGCGTAAATACAAACAACAAATAATTAAATTTAATTAAGTTGAAATCATATGAAGAATTTCACTCTTTGGCGGCTATTGAATTTTTAGATATTTTTTATTTTGTCGATGGACGCTATTTTTATTTCGATGTAATAGGAAGAAGTAGCTCTTTGTTATGAGGGCTGATTTCAAATCCGTAAGAGCGGAAAATCCATTAACGAAAATGAGAACTGTTCGCTCTGGTTCGAACGATCACTTAAAAACCCCCTTTAAAATTCACCAACGGCATTACGGGATAGAAGACGTAGTCTGATGTTAAGAATAATCCCAACACATTCTATGAAATCAAAAAAATCAATTAGCTTAACATTAGGTAAGGAAAGTAACTAAAATGACAACTGTTTTTGAATATTTATGCCCAACGACCCACGGGGTGGTCTTCATTAAACAGTCTACAGTGATTTAATACGTGACAGGCATTCGTTGAGTTTCTTCTTGAAAGTTACCGTAACTTAAGACTCACAAGTAAACAGAACACATAATGTACATCAAATTACGTTGATACGAAACCTCTTGAGAGGTTTGATGACTTTTTGTCAACTTTTTGTCTTATTTAACACGTATTTATACACCAATATTATTGTAGAATTGTAAAATGAATTTTGAGTTATACGTTCGCTTCGCGGAGAATGCAAACAAGTAAGAAAATTATATTCGGTCGAGGACGAATCTTTTATACATATTTTTACCGTTATCCTAAAAAAGACGAAACAAGTGAAAGTTCAACATTTTCATGCTCTATAATGTGGAGCGGACTCGGTTGATTTTTTATACTTTCCAAATAGAAGTTTTCATAGTATAGGCGTGTAGGCGCTGTGGGCGCGTCCTTAGAAAACTTTAAGTCACTTCCAAATTTTTCAGCAAATTTGTAGGTGATGTCTTCATTTTCGCTAACGAGAGAATGTGTACCACAAATACTACAGAGTTGCGCAGATAGACAGATGGACAGATAGACAGGCGGACATGTTTACGTGGATTGAAAATTTTAAACTGGCCAAGTATTTATACACATTATGGGCTTTGTTTGTTAAATTTTGATACACTATAATAATGGGTACGTGTCGGCAATTTTTTCTCTTTGTATGCAGGTGCTACGACATCGTCCCTACAATATGCGTGCAAATGCTTGTACATTTACCTGCTGTAGTTTACGAGTAGTCGAAATAAATGGCTTCATCTTTGCGGACAGGAAAATGTTTGCAACAGGCATCACACGGGTGAACAGACGCCCAGACGGCCAGACGGAAAGCGCCTGTATGTTTAGGTCGATTCAGAATTTGATGCTGATCAAGATTATATGCATATTGTGGGGGATCTGAAGATTGCTTCCAAGCGTTGCAAACGTTCTGACAAAATGAATTATACCCCTTTGTTCTTCGGTGATGGATATAAAAACACAGTTAGTGCCCCTCGCTATGCTTGCCGTTATATTTATCACAAAAGCTCATTTAATGCACGACCAT
>KK502536.1:29180-104018 GCA_000688735.1 Glossina austeni | reverse complement strand
CTTTTAGACCACTGAATCTGAAAATCTATTAATTCCGCAAAATAAAATTATATTCGGCTGCGAGCGAATCTGTCATAACCCCCACCTTTTTTTTAAAGAAACCAAAAAGAAAAAACGGAAAAATTAAGTCTGGAAAAAAGGCCATATCTGTATCTGAAACTAAAACAATAGTGTTAGGTGAGAGGGTCCGATCTTTTCCATGCAAAATACGAATTATATTAACTGTAGTTTATGGGTAAAGAGCGAAGAGAACTCAATCTTTTTTGATTTCGAAAAAGCAGATTCCCTCTGCTTATGTTGCATGCAAAAATTACTGCTATTTTCCCACAAATGTGGAGTCGAGCGAAGCCTTACTATTTTTGAGATCAGAAGAATGCTTATCGTGCGCGAATAAACATGATTAAACTAGTGATCACGATTCAATACTGATTAAGGACATGTGCAGGTCTCTGAAGCTTCCTTTTGAATCTTCACTTGCCACGAAAAGTCAGAAAACCAAGGGTCATTTAAAGACGTTTGAGATAATCTGACTGAGGTAATTTAACCAGTCTTGAGAAATATTTGGATGACAGTTCTTCTGAAATATTTTCGTGGAATCGAAAGTTGTAGGCGAAAGTAGGAAAAAATTTTTGGTGTTTCTTCGGAATTACCAGAGTTCTTGCTTAAGTTGAGGACGTGCACATCCACATTAGATCATCAATCAATCAAGGAATGTCTTTACATAATTTCAGATACCAGATATTTTTATTTCGGCGACTGTACAAGGATTATGGTCCTAATTGGCTCCTTTAAAGTGTTAAAGACGTCGCATACCTCTAGACCAATTATGGACTGATTGACACTTACGAAAATTGATTGGATGTTTTCTCTTACTTACTTGTAATCATAATCTCTCGTTTTTATATTACACTTTAGGGCATATGCTGATCTTTTAAGCGTAAAACACACCATCCAACGGTAGGATAGCATATGGCCGTAGAACGAATGAATATTTGCGAATGCAGACAATCCTTAGATGGTGCGAACCTGCAAACGAAATTTGTGAAAAATTCACGACATTCCCATAATTAGTTTATAAGTTACAAAATGCTTCAGTGATGCTGTACATGAAATTCAAATTTTTCCATTAGCTTACATCTTTTACTGCCGTTGCTTGGCGTGACTCGCGTGTAAATGTTTTAAATGAAACAAATCATAAATATTGCACTCAATATATATTAAGCTTCCTACTCTCTCTCTAAATATTCGTTGCATCCCTTCAAAGTAATCACATTTTATACTTTGTCATCTTTTTTTCTTCAAGAAACTTCGTCGACTTCTTGTTTTCATCCTAAACGTTTGTCTTTATCTTGTTTACAACTGAAACAGTAATTACGACTTTAGGTCCTTTAAAAAATTCTTAAGAGTTCAAAATCAGCCATGTGCCAAAAAGGATACTTGCAAGCTGTGCCTCGCATGATTATAAACAAACCGATAAGTTCAACTTGAACCCATCGCCTGGTCGTAGATAAACAACACGTATTGTTTGTCCCTCAGCAACACTAATCAGGCATCCTCTTCGGTACTTCAGTGTTTGGAGTGTTTATTAAAAATATCACTGTTGAGGAGTCCCTGCGGTTGCTACACTCAATATACATCAACTTTTTGCAAATTCAAGCTACCAACTGATGTATACCACCTTCCACATGTTTAGCCACTTTGTGTTCTTGCTTTGATGGTTTGCACAATAATGCAGTAAAAGAGCGCTTTTTGGTAAATGAATTTTGAAAGAACCTTTATAAAGTGAAATGCCAATTAGAAAAATTAAACTCTTGCTTAATTCCATTGAGTCAAACGACTCAATGGGTTCTTGTAAGAGTTCTTATAAAAAAAGAACTAAGCAAGTGTGTTAAAGGAACTAAGACAAGAGCAAGTTGTTCGGAAGTTTGCAATTTTTGTTTTTTTTATTTTCTTACCTTTTGTAGCTAAGTCTTTACACGAATAAAACACAGAAAAACAAAACACTTCTCCCGAAAGGATGCTCTTAAGGTAAATCCGTTTACTACCCCCATTTTGCTGCGTAATTATACTTTTAACCGTCTGAGCCAAAGATATGTTAAGTTTGTGCGGATGCGTGTAGCATCTCGTATGAGATAGACTCACATTTTGTTTGGCTTTTCGACTCAAAATTATTCTCTGAATGAAAGAACTCAAGGTTATGCTTTCAGTTAGAGATCGATTTAAACTTATCTGTCCGCCTGTCCTTCTGGTGTCGGTACATAAATTCTTGTATTATTGTGTAGGTCGCACTTTTTAAGATATTTCAATGAAATTCGTGGCTCCAATGATAAAACCCTATCATCAAAAATGTGTACGATCAGACTACCTTTACGGGCACGTCCATTAGATATTAGACATTAAAATTTTTATGCCGTGCTTTGGCATACCAACAGGCTGAATGCTTTGGCAACGATGGAACGCCTTTTGAAACCTCTTCCAGATAATCACTTTTACTAAAAATAAGCCTCCAACGAGCACATCGCGAGCGACGGTGGATTATGGATGTGAAAATTAATTGCCAGTCTTGCGGAACAAAGTCGAAAACCATTCCTAATAATTTACAATGTATTACAGTCGGTTATATTAAGTCGCTTACACCGATAAATTAAGAATCACTGTATGACCGATCTAAGCTTACGCCCACCTGTGTGTCTGTTACATTTCCAAGTAATTTACATTGAGCGGATAGGTTGCAATTATTAGCATATTTTGATAAAACTTGATACACCAACGTGGGTGCACCGAGGCACGACTGCTTTTGAAAATGGCTCGAATCGGATCAAGCTTTCGACCACTTCCCATATAGGGCTTTACTTTGAAAAATCTTTCTATGAATAACTGCATTAAGCGACGTGTTGGTAGGGTATTTAAAGAAGAGCCTTGACCGACTTTAACGTTTTTACTGCTGAATTATA
This sequence comes from Glossina austeni, assembly GCA_000688735.1. NCBI lineage: Eukaryota > Metazoa > Arthropoda > Insecta > Diptera > Glossinidae > Glossina > Glossina austeni. The sequence goes on along the minus strand of KK502536.1, from coordinate 101,064 downwards.
AAATTTCATATCAACTAATCCAGTATGCTCTCCAAAATAAATTCACGCGTAGTAGGAGTTAATTATCCCACACTCGAGGACTCTTTTAAAGTACTTTGTGACTAAATTAGTCCAGAATTATTTATTTCTATTAAATCTAGTAAAACTTCCTCTATCCCCCATTACATAAACTAAATGCCAACTAAACTTTAAAACTGTGCTTTGTGAAAATCTAACGTAGCAGCTGCGCAGATCCGTTCCCAAATTCAAATTTCTTGCATATGCTGCACCGTGATTGCCTGCTTTAGGTTACTCAGATATGCGGTCAAGGCTTCTCTAACGTAATGTGGAATGATCCTGTTATTAACGCAGTCATCTTTGTTGAACACTAAGAGCCACAAAAGCACATCCGTGGTTTTGATGTGACGAAAAGTTACTATTCATGAATTTTTCAATTTTTGTCATGTAAATGCACGAAATTGTAGTCAAAAAAATAAATGTTTGCTAAAAGTTCATTAAAACTTTGCAATTAACAGATGGATTTTTTTCAAAAGTGTAACTAATGGTTAGACGGTTAGAAGTTTTATTGTTGTTGATTATGTATTTGCACTCGAATGTTTTTTATTTAACGACAAGATGACTTAAAATAAATGTGAAATTGACGCTTGCTGTCCGCTTGCGTTTGTGTATTTTCGAACCCGCCCTAATAGTTCTGCTTTATTCTGGGAATAGTATACATACACCTTACAAAGGACACATATTCCTGCGTACAGTTTCAAAGAAATAATCTGCACTTTTCATGCTTTTAGGGTATTGTCCAGGAATGCGAAGAATTCTCACCAATTTGCATCACAAAATTTTGAAGGCTGCGGAAATCTGATTTTGAATTTTCAAAACGTTCCATCATCCTACCCCTACCCATCACAAACCCTATAAAGTATATATATTCCTGATCAACTTCGGATTCTAAAACGTGTTAAGGATGTTCGCCTGACCGCCTGTCTCTCTGTCCGTCTGTCCGTCTCTCCGTCTCTCCGTCTATGTAACGTCCACCTGGTCATAAAAATGAAGCTATCAACTTGATATTTGGCAGAAACACCGGAAGATTTTGCACGCAGGCTGTAATTAAAAATAGACCAAATCGGTCAAAGGGTACCCTTGAAGTACTACGTAAAGCGAGGAAACATCTACCTTTCAAAAGAAATGAAAGAAAGGAAATTCCTTTTTTGCTTTTTGAACTTATATACTATGGGCAATGCTGTAGGTGCTCCTACATAAATGGAAAAAATTGGCCACGCCTATTCAATTTGATAGTGTGTTATTTTTTTTTTTTTTTCCAAATCTTTTCACCGGGTAGAAGCGAACTTCAAAAATCCCATAAAATATATAAATTCTTGGCCAGTTTCAAATTTGGAATACACCTAAGCACGCTCGTCCGTTCATCTATCCGTCCATCTATCCGTCTGCGCATCTTTGTAGTAGTTGTGGCAAACCTTTTTCCGTTGGCTACAATGAAGATATCGTCTGCAAATTTGCCAAAGAGTTTAAAGATGACCCAAACTTTTCAAAGAACACGTCTATGTAGGGTGCAACACATTCACCATACAAATTTTTACTTTAATTGTGAAAAAGGTTGCCGCATCCATCCGAAATTAAAGAGAATGACAAGTTACTTCTTTATTGTCGTACAGGCTAACGGCAATGGGTATAAAAGATTCGGTCACGATCGAATATAATTTCCTTACCTGTTTCTTTAAAATCTCCCAAATTGGATAGTTCCGCCTAAATAGTCATAAAAATAGCCAAAGAGAAAAAGTGAAGAATTCGATGCGCATACGGTTGTTGTCTTCATGTTCTTAATATTTCATTAGCATTTTATGCTACTTGTGTGTATACTTTGATGGCTACGAACTTCGCCTTTTCTGACGATGTTTTCATCGTCATAGCGGGTTGAGCAAATTGAAACTATATTATATAAGTTTAACCACTTAACTGTGTATGACAAGTATATACGTCATAATCCGTCCATCATTGCAAGAGCATATGAAAAAGACTCAAACTCTTCAAAGAACACTTCTACAACACGCGCACACGCCATTATAAGAAAAGTTGTGAACACCGTTGAGACTGTAAACGTCAATATATGCAATGGGAAGATGAAAAGTTTTCAAAGGTTTGCGAAACGAAAACTTATGTGTTTTTTTCTTCATATTTCTCCACTTAAACGTATTTAGTTTTCTTAGATAAAGAGTTCGGCGCGATGATGGCGAAAAATTGGTATATATATATATATATATATATATATATATATGTGTAAGTCACATATATAAGTCAGTCATTTTAATAATTCTTCTGTTTTCTCGTTTTTGTTTCTTGCGATAAGTCAAATGCTAACCTTATGAAATTGCCTCGTGTGGAAATTAGCTGAAGAGATAAGAGCCGTTTAAATAACAGTAACTCAACTACTGCAACAGTAACTCAACTGCAGTCATATAAGAATAATTGGCTAAACTATAATATATATTTATATCCTTTCCACTGAATGCGTAACCGTTTCCTTAGCATTAATAATAGAATAATTTGGTGCTTTATTTTATAGGTTATTATAAGAGTGAACGCGAAGATATGGTGGTCTAATCTATCAACCGATCTTACTGTTCGTTTTACGACTTGTTGACTGTGGGCATTAAATTTACAGAAGAAAGAAACTAGGCAACTACGTACAGAACCAACAATAACAACATGGAAAACATAATGCGACTGAGATGGCAATAATGATAGCTACACTCAGTTGCTCGCTGGCCTCGTTTATGGTTAACGCTAAGATCTCATAGCCTTGGAATCTCTAACTTTCACTCTTGATTATTAATATCTTTGGCAAATAATTTCCCTTAAATTACTCTTAAGCCATGACGGTCCAAGAATTTCCCCTCTTGCGGCCCAAACTACAGAGAACAGACGACCAAATATTGAAACCACGCCGACCACAAACGCTGGTAGCTGTAACACATCTATCATTGTCGGCTTAAAGCTTTAGTTCCTTGACCAGACATACAAGTCGTCACTAACCTGTTTGAGTTTATTAGCTGTAGACCTTTTTTCGGTTATTTTAGTACGACTGGAAAAATCGCGGTCTAAAAAATTCTATTTCAAAGAGAAGCGCACCGCAATCGGATGACATTAATAGCATGGTTTTGGAGAAATCTGCAACGATAATAATTTACGTTTAACTTGTGCTACAAAATGCTTGTTTCAGGTTTTGTTATTTTCCGAAAGACTGTCAAGACTTTTTAGATACAATTATAATTGTGAAAAAGGGTATTAAAAATTGGCTCATATTCTTTAGTCCTTTGTAAAGGTCATAAAGGTCACATTAAAGAGCAGCCGACCCTCTTTACTTTTTTTTTATAAACATAATTTGTAATTATCGAGTGCATAAGTATGAAACGATGATTTGAGAAACAGATGGCATACCCATGCAATATGTAGTCAAAAAATTGGATATATGTGGCAGTTCGTTACGCCATCAACAAGTGTCAAGCGCGCATAAATGATAAATTGAAAATGTATTTGCATAATATTGTGTCGCTGTCAATATGCCAAAATTTGCGTCAAATAAAGAGCGTACATGTATAACATTTTTTGCGCCCGAAAGATACACAAGAAAAGTCGTTCTAGCAACGCTTAGTTAACGGGGATGGAAAGTGAATTTATTTTCGGTGTCCCAAAGGCAAAAAATCATTCGTGTATTCACACGCATCGTTACGTCGACCGAAAGATGAACGCACGTTGGCAGAGGGACATATGGAGAGATGCTTGATGAATGTTTCCCGGTGGCGTGGCTTTTATAAATTGGCCGAAAGATAAGAAAAATATGCAACTAGCGAAGGAGCGTAATTTGAATGAAACATTTTTTCTCGTTTTTCTGAGATTATTTTTTTTTTTTTTTTGAGAAAAAAAAAGTTAAAATTTTAGTATTATCCTCCTACCTGACGGTTTCGAAATCTAAGAAAACAAGGGTTAACCAAGACTTGCGTCGCTCCTAAAGAGATGATCGAGCATACTAAGCAACTAAGTTGAGACAATCGGATTTGGCGGTAAAAGCACAAAAGCAACAACGGGTTATTTGTTATAAGAAAATTTCTGTTTTCTTAACTGACAATAATATATAATTTTTTAATATTTTAAATCGAACGTGAAGAACAGAAATCAACCACCGAAACCTGTAGCAAATGAATTAAGAATTCATAAAGGGATCACGTAGCTACCATTTATGTGACTATTTTGAAGAAAAAAGGAAGGAAGCGAATATTTTGTGTTTAAACAACCAAAGTTGAACTTAAAACAACTGGCTATTTGATTAATCCTTCTCGTTGCAATGTTATTCGTCAATACAGAGATTGCTTAAGCGCTTGCAGTCGCGTAAATCTTACAAGCATCCGTCTGTCTCTTTACGGTGTTTTTGCAAATAATGTTTACTACTCCACATTTAACGTCTACAGCAAATATCACTGTTCGCGTAGATTCGTACGTTCAGGGCAACAAACCTAAAGCAGTAAAGTTCTCAAATGTTGTCACTTCATCCTTAAGATTCCTTCCACCGACTTGATTTCTCTTGTTGACGATTAATTTAAGCTTATTTTGTTATTTCTCGCAGTTGCAAAAGAATAAAGAATAGTACTACTGGGTAAGTAAGTAAGTGTAGCTAATATCTAAGTGTAACATTTTCTTGAACATTCGCATTAATTCCTAATGGAAATCTTAAAACTAAAAACTGTGGACTTTAAATGATTTACTGCTTACAAGAATTTGTTTTCCATAAATTTTCCGAATGTAAACATTTATACGTTAAATGAATGTTGCAAAAAGTTAGAGCAAAAAGCTAAAATTTGACGCGTATACATTTTGATTGATTATGAAAGCAAGAAACACGAATGAAAATTTTCGTTACTTTCGTCAATAGTTTGCTTTGAGAATTTTCTCAAAATGACACATAGTCAGAGCCATCCATCAGTTCGATACAAAATGATTTCGTTCCATCATTGCACTCTACATCACTTGTGGTGTATTAAGTTTATACGGCGGTATGTAACACTGGGAAACACCTAAGATAGACAGACATAACTTTTTTTATATCGATCAATTTAAAAGCCAGCTTTGCTTGTTAGCCCATGCGCCCAAGCGCTCCCACGTTGAAGTCGTAATTTTGTTGTTTTATCATGGACATAAATGAAGAATAGTTCTAGGTGATGGGGGATTGACCGTCTTTTCACTTGTTTTAATATAATCTCACTTGTAAGTCCAATAGATTTATACGCTAAAGAAGTTTCTGTTGTCCCTTATACTTTCGCTTTAGTATTTCCCTTTCGTTTACATACTTTATATATCTATATATATACTTAAGGTATATTTTGGATCATCTCAAATCAGTGAATAAGATGCCTAAGCATAAGCTGGGCCGCAGGCAAACAGTTTTTGTTTTCGTCATAATTTCCATCGACTAGACTTAAAAAGGTAGAATGATAAGATATTGCTCGGAATTATTGAATCAACCCAAAAAAAAAAAAAAAAAAAAAAAAGCGGCCGCATTTGGAGAAAGAAAATATTCCCTTTCATCACGATACCGGATCAGCTTCTTTAAGAGACGCCGCGAAGGCGAGCCTGCGCTAATGAAAATTGGAATTTCTCCCGCATTTAGCGTGCTTGCCAAATTTCGCCGGCAGCACGACTTATCCGCTTAAAAAACCACGAAACGTGCCAGTCTAACATCTGTTCCACGTCGAAAAAAGAATCCAATGGTAAATAGCAACCATGCTCGACAAAATCAGTTTTCTTTAAGGAATAAGAAATTTTAAAAAGTTGTTGGGTACGATGCCACGAGTTAAAAAAGTATTACATAGAACTATAAGATCTTTTTGTTTGTGGAACGTCGTATTTTTCTTATCAGGAAACTAACTGTTTATTTACAAGGAACTACCAGACATATAGTCTGACTTACAGACTCTCTTATAGTCTGTTGGTTCCTCGCATTCGCATTCGATTTTAACTGATATTTAACTGAATCTGATGGACATATGGACGGGCATATGGGCATGTGGATGTCCCCTTAGTGGGCGTTTTTATATGTTTGTCCTTTTTCCCCTGTAATCTGCAATAACTATAAGCCTGCAACGACTATAAATGAATAAATTACAAAAAAAAAAGTATTCGATGCAAAGTTTGGTAAACGTAAACGTAACTGTTGCTATTTATACTCGCCAGCTTAAAGTGGTTGGTTTTCAACAAAATTCGTTTGAAAATAAATACAAATTTCGTACTTGTTTGCTTGTTGTACATTTTAGCTTACATTTCACGAATGGCGTTCACTGTGGCTTTCAATAGCAACTTTAATGTTATGTAATTATGGAAGAAAATTTATAAACTGTCACCTCTTTAGGCTGCATTCATTTACAGTAAATTTGTAGATAAACGACATTCACCTATCCTAGCATTTTAAATGTATATGTGTTACGTGTCTAGAATATGTACATGAAGAGACATCAATGCAAACGTCATGATTGTTTTGCTTAACAAGTTTGCCACTCTGGCAGCATTAGTTGGAGCAAACATTTAACAAAACACTGTCATATTATACTTACCTTGTAAAATGTGTTAAACAACAGAATAGAAAAATTAAAATTAAATTTGTATTTGAGATTAAAGTTTTAAAACACATATATCCGAACTGTTTTCTTTCTACACCCATCACTCAAGGATGAGAAATATAGACAGAAAAAGAAAGTCTCTAAAATTGCAAAAAGTGTATACATTCTTGATCAGCATCAAATTGTAAATTGATGTCCGACTGCATGTCTGTCTGTCATGCCCTGTTTTCTGTTATTGGAATTGTGCCAAATTGATTTTGAAACAAAAAAAGCGTGTACAGCAATACCTTTGGTTTTTCTGAGAGACAATCCATTTTAACATGTCTGTAAGAAAAGCCCTTAAGCCTTTTTTTAGCATAAGATTCGCTGATTTGCTAGTGGGGATATATTACGGCAAACGGTGCGAACACGAGAAACGATCCTAACAATTTTATTGAGTAAGTGAAGAAGAGAAAATCAAGCCAGCTTTAACCTCACACGAGGAAGTCTTCTGGCGACTGGTGGGCTCAATAAATTGAAATACAACCGAAAATTTTGTTTCTTAAAGCCATTAAATGTGGCTATAAGATTCTTATAAAATATATTGAGGGACTTTAAATATTATTATAGCCTACACAACTTGCGATACAAGGATACATTAAGTTTGTTGGGATGTAAGCGAAACCTAGGAGGACTTGAGATAGACTAAGCCCTTATTATACCTATCGATTCAGAGTCACCCTGTGCACGCTCTCCTCCCATCTTCTTCTATAATCGCCCGCTACGTTCATACATTGACCATGATAATGTTGAGTTATTTTCTATGTTCTCCGTTCAAGTCCATTGACTTAAATATATTTGCTTTTAAGCCATTCACCCACTGTGACGGTTACGTGTAACATTCATATTAGAAAACATTTGCGCATGATTTGAAATATTTGGCGATTATTGAGTAAGGGAAATATACACACACATACAATGATATGACATGAATACAAATCTTTTTTCTTTCTCACATGCAACGCACGATAGCACGATAGACACGTTCAAATACGTGTCAGCTTTGTCAGACCATAATGCCACATCCAGGAGAAGGATGATGAGAAGAGGAAACTAAATGCATATCCACTATAATCAAATGAATCAAAGAGATTTCTTAAACTAATACTTATTTTCACCGCACAAAGACGACTTTAATATAAACGGTATAAATAATTTCGTTCCCGAAGCCATAAATTCATTTATAAGCTTCATTACGCATGCAATCCGCTTTAATATTAAACATTAAAGTTAGTTTCGCCTTACGGTGTTCAGTTGAAGTTTTAGTATTATACGATATAATCCAATACTCTTAAGAGATTTTCTAAAGAGTCATTTTCTTCAAAAGTGATGTAAGTCTGCTTTCCGCGAAGGCAAAATTTTTAGTTCAAAAATGCTAAATCTTTTTGGGGTCCTAAAAATCAGAAATTTCTTTATTCAATATCTTGTGCACAAGAAAAAAAAATCGTTTAATATTCGTTAGCATTAAATAGAGATTGTTCAGATAAATAAATAAACCTTAGACTACATTTAATTTTATTTTTGATTTGCATTAATTTTCACGCAGATTGTAAATTAACTTTTGGTAGGAATACTTGGAAGATTTTAATAGACGACAATGTTAACCATGTTATGTCGGAGTCTGTTCGGTCATTTACTGAAATTAATTTCAAAAGCGGATAATTCACGTTGCTAGCGTCTTTTCAGTCCAGCCCGGGATGAAGTTTGTTTTTGTTTTTTTAAAATACATCAAAAATCTGGAGTGTCGTTACTCTTCTAAAAGAGCCCATTTAGTGTTTTGCTTGTGTGGGTGGTGAGGAGGGGATATGAAACACATTCTTGACGATGGATTCTAAACATCGGAAGCAAATTAGTTTTTCAGACTTACACCGGGAATTTTAATTTTTCTTCAACCATAGACACACTTCGTGTGAAGGAGTGACAGTAATTTTTCATTTCTATTCTTTAAGTTGTCAGTCGCTACAATTACATAATTCAGTTTTCAACGTCGCTTAATATATTTTAAAGAAGACGTGTAAGTCAACGTGGGGACAACCTACCGTTTAGCAAAGACACTGGAACGTCATGCTGGGTGGGCAAACTTCATGCCGGCATATTATAATATTATGCACTTTCATATTTACACACAAGCGTGTACATTATTTACATAATAGATGATTATATCCAATTAATTGCTTTCGTTCCAACCCCAGCACATTTAACTTCATTAATAAATATTTGTTGCTGTAAATGAATGTTGAAAACGACAAAATTGAGATTAATCTTATTTGTCCGCCAGGAAAATCCTGCAACATGCATATATATATACGTACGTTGCAATAGATTATAAAAGCTTTTGCATATTAGGCGCTTGTATATATTTTGATGACTTTTTCACTTGAAAAAGGTATTTATGGAGAAAAACTAGCGATATCGTGTCGAAGAAAGGATATTGACTTGGCAGCGATCGAATCATCGACTCATTTTTGCACTTGTAAAGCATTTCGAAGCCGCAAGCCACCCAAGCCATGCTGCATCGATCTAAACAAGTAGTAACCAGAAGTCGCTACGTCCGGAGAGCATGCTGGGTGTAACGGTCGACCTGGAATAATAAATTCTTGAAAAAATTTGCAACGTGTGACCGTTGTGATGCAAGAGTTTTTTGCAACAATAGAGCGGTGAATTTGTTGCATTGACGTCGGTAGACATTTGCAATAATAATTTTATTCGGTTTTAGCAGCCCGTAACACCCCACACCGTGCTGATCTCACCATATGCACAACAAAACTTTGAGACCATAAATATTCCACTTCGATGGATGGCTTTCTTGGACGAACCTATGACTTTAGCGATTGGGATTGTTGTAGTAGATTCACTTTTCATCCCCAGTCTCAATACGCCACAGACAACTCCTCTTTTTTTTCGAGGCAAACAATGCAAGCGCGATGTTGAAACACTTCGCAATGACATTTCCAGTCATTTCGAACCCTTTTTCCCTCTTTCCAGCTCTCTCCCATCGCATACAAACATCTAGAAACAGTTGCTTCGTCGACTGTTGAGCTGTTCGAAAGTTCTCTGACAGTTTGAGCTGAGTTTTCGCCCAATAAGTCGTAATGTGTGGTGTTAACAATTTCTCTTTGTGCAAATAATGCAACCGTGCATCAGCGGGATTGTTAAGTTCACGTACTACGTAGAGTTTGGCAGCGGAAGATGGCTTTTTGTGGCGTTTTTTGGATTTTTGCTTTGCGTGGTTGGTTGTGAGCGGAGATGGGGGAGATCGATCAAAATGTATAGCAGTTTTGTTCTGTCCGGTCATCCATCTATGTGATGTCGGTTGCAGACATTCTCCTGGCCGTAAAATAAATCTATCTACCACAAATTTATCAAGAACATTGGGCGTTTTTGCACGCAGCTTACTATTGAAAATGGGCCGAATCCCTCGAAGGACACGCCCACAGCACCACTTAAACTGAGAACGCCTCTGTTATAACTATAGCAGGTATAGTGAGGTATGTACAAAACTGTGAACGTATATTCTTAAGGCGATGCTGTAGTGCATGTGCAAAAATGGGAAAAATAGACCACGCCTACTCAATTGGAAAGTATATCAAAATTTTATTTTCTTTTCAGTACCTTTGTAGTGCGCAGGAACAAGCTTCAAAAACTTCATAAACATGTAACTTTTTTTGGCCAGTTTCATATCTGCAATGCATTTAAGCGTTTCCGTCTGTTCGTCTGCTTAACTGCGCGGTATTTGTGTCGCCTACAAATTTGCAAAAGAATTTCGAAATAATTTAAACCTTTCAAAGGACACGCCTATGCAACAAAAACTTTTGATTAGAAAACAGCATCTTTTACTCTTCTTGTCTTATTAGGATAACGATGATGGGTATAAAAGATTCGACCGAGATCGAATATAATTTTCTTCGTTGACTCATTTTCGTTTGTACGCCTATAAAACCATATGATTTGCCAGGCCTTATAAGAAGTTGAAAACGCTGAATTTCCAGAGAAAAAAACATTGCATTGAGGGCATAAGTTTCATTGCATCACAGGAAACAATATTGAAGGTTGGCATGCTCGAAATAAACGGCAAAACGTTTTAATAGGTGCAGAGTCTGTAACAAAATCAAACCTTTGTCAAGATGAGTCGATGCCTGCAATTTTCAATTCGTCAGGAAGTAAATCAAAAAAAGTAGAAGTTGGTATTATCAAGAACTATATCAGCAAATGTGTTACTTTAGTCAAAACGAAAGCTGCGTCCGATATCTTGAAAAAGCTTAGAGGCGAAGATTTCATAGTGAAAAACAAAATAACTTCAGAGGAAAACTGGTCGCCAGACTTGACAAATGCTTCTTGCGTGTCTAGTCAAAAATTACTTACACTGCGTCATGAATGTGTACAAGGGGAAGAAGATTATTCCAAGGATGAGTCGAGAAATATTTCCGATATCACATCTCATTCTTCCCCTATCCCCAAACGCTATCAGCAAATGATGGAATTACGTTCAAAATATAAAGAAGACGCAGCACATATGAAAAATTCATCATTTTTGGAAACTAGTGTGCCAAGCGACATAAAAACGGGAAGTGAGATTACTTCAAACGTCTTTAGTGTAAACAATACAAGATGTGAACAAGAAAAGCTGGCTAACTCCCGCATGTTAAAACCGGCTAACGAAGTTAATCCAAGGAACGTTAAAGTGAAATCGACGTCTCCGTTTTATGATCTAATCTTGGTGTTGGTCGACTTCAATGTATCTGGTTTAACTATATACCGTAATAAAGAATATGGTTGGCGTCACGTGAAAACAAAAAAATTCGATAAATTAACCAAGAGTACGGAAACGAAAAAAGAGGTTTTTGGAAAAAAACAGAANAGCGGAGATGGGGGAGATCGATCAAAATGTATAGCAGTTTTGTTCTGTCCGGTCATCCATCTATGTGATGTCGGTTGCAGACATTCTCCTGGCCGCAAAATAAATCTATCTACCACAAATTTATCAAGAACATTGGGCGTTTTTGCACGCAGCTTACTATTGAAAATGGGCCGAATCCGTCGAAGGACACGCCCACAGCACCACTTAAACTGAGTACGCCTCTGTTATAACAGGTAAATGTACAAAACTGTGAACGTATTTTCTTAAGGCGATGCTGTAGTGCATATGTAAAAATGGGAAAAGTAGACCACGCCTACTCAATTGTAAAGTATATCAAAATTTTATTTTCTTTTCAGTACCTTTATAATGCGCAGGAATAAGCTTCAAAAACTTCATAAACATGTAACTTTTTTTGGCCAGTTTCATATTTGCAATGCATTTAAGCATTTCCGTCTGTTCGTCTGTCCTTTTGCCCGTCTGCTTAACTACGCGGTATTTGTGTCGCCTACAAATTTTACAAAAGAATTTCGAAATAATTTAAACTTTTCAAAGGACACGCCTTTGTTTTACTCTTCTTGTCTTATTAGGATAACGATGATGGGTATAAAAGATTCGATCGAGACCGAATATAATTTTCTTCGTTGTCTCATTTTCGTTTGTACGCCTATAGAACCATATGATTTGCCAGGCCTTATAAGAAGTTGAAAACGCTGAATTTCCAGAGAAAAAAACATTGCATTGAGGGCATAAGTTTCGTTGCCTTTATCCATCAAAAAAGAAGAAAAAGGTTGTTTGTGACGAAATGTTAACTTTTTCTGCTAGTCAATACATTTTAAGCCTAAAAGGAGATTAGAAAGTAATTGGAAAGCTTGGGATAAATACTTGTGGCGAAATTAGTACAGATATGTAACGGGCGTGAAAACACGCACACGTCTTTAGTGTAAACAATACAAGATGTGAACAAGAAAAGCTGGCTGTGAAGTTAATCCAAGGAACGTTAAAGGGAAATCGACGTCCCCGTTTTATGATCCCATCTTGGTGTTGGTCGACTTCAATGTGTCTGGTTTAACTATATACCGTAATGAAGAACACGGTTGGCGTCACGTGAAAACAAAAAAATTCGATAAATTAACCAAGAGTACGGAAACGAAAAAAGAGGTTTTTGGAAAAAAACAGAAGAAATCGTCTTCATTAGAAGGCATTCTTAGTAAGAAGCCTCAAGGATGTGCAAAAAAAAAATGAATTTCTTACGAGAAGATTCAGTGGCAATCAGGGAAAAACATGGAAAGGACGATTTTGTCAAGGAACGAAAAAATACTCGAACCAAACCTGGATGGTCGAAAAATCATCACGAAAAAATAAATCTGATGTCACTTTTAATTTTGATAAGGATATAAATATACCGCAACTTTTCTTTTGCTCCCATTGTACTACTTAAGTAGTCATATTAATAAAGAATTTTGCGTTCTTTGACATAAAGCAAAAAAAACACATCTTAACGTTTGTACAAAACTACGAGAACTCGGCCTTATTTAGACAATGGCAAAAAAACAAAAAAAGAATCAGTAAAAGCACTATAGAGGGACACGACTCTCCATTAAATACCTTACACCAACATACAAGCATTCTTGCCACGACTGCTAGAGGCTTTATGTAAGAAGTGGTCGGAAAAGTGGTCGAATTCGAACCATTTTCGGTACCGTTTGAACTTGGGCCAAAACAGATCGGCATGAAATTATTCATGAAAATATCTCATAAATTGCGCCCAGTAGGTTGAACACAAGAAAGCAAGGCGAACGGACAATGAGTCCGAATCGATCGGTCTAATACAAGGTGAGTGGGTCTCAAGTCCCTCGCAGTGTTGCAAAGGTTCGCGCAAGGTCTTGTACGAAGAGTACAAATGTAAGGTATAGTAAGGTAAAAATGGTGTAAGGTATAGGACGAAAAGTAATAAAATTCAATCGAATCGCTTAGAAGTTTGTGTTATTATGTAGGGGGTAGGGGTTAATTCATCTCTGTTCCAATCTAGCTTAGCTGATATCCACAGATTAAATTAATTGAGATAAAAATAAAGAAGCACAATAAAAAAATATGTGTTCATCCCACGTGTGCGTCCCACTACGCCCAACAATGCGTACCGAGGTCCGCCCACTAAGATAACCAGGTTCTCCCATTACCGACTTAGCTTTAGCTTTGCTAACTTCACCAACCCTATCGAAGCAAAACCATTACAATCTCATTTATAGGATTGAAAAATTGAAAAACACAAAATAGTTTTGAAGTTTCTAAATACGTTTAAGAGAAGAACGCTTGAATTACGTACATTACAATCCCTACATAGTACATAATAATCTTTTTGTAAATACTCGACCAGCTATTGGCGATCGTTGCGGTGCTGCTTATCACATTTGGGCTCCCTGGTTTGCGTGGGCACCAGTAAACGCTTATAAATGGTCGTGCTGCGTTTTAACTTTTTGGACACCTTCGTACATATAAATTTATATGTACACAGCAACGTTCGTTCACCTAAAAACACAGAAATCTAGATACCTTTGCTTTGCAAACTGCGTAACAGTTGAACAGAATTCTTGCCCATACAAATAATGAGAATAAAAGAGAAAGCTAGTAAGTGAGAGCTATTATAAGTAACAGCGCTACGAAAGATATACCGAAAGATCCTAACATTTTACTAGTTTTTATTTCAAAGATTGTGGTGGTGTTTTTAGTTCTTTCTACATATAGCGAACGCTCCCATGGATTACAGTTAAAACTAATCAATCCATCTTATTATTCAATGATAGCGACTAGAACTAATCGAACCAATTCGTCCTTATGTTGCAAAGCAACAGAACAGCAAAATAGTGTTCAGTTGAATAAATTTTACCATTCATAGCTTCAAGTATACTTAAGATAATGTAAACTAAAGGAAAAAAAAAATGGTTTAATTTTATAAATCTACAAAATTATAACTTGATGATGTTTATATATGTATGTACATATGTATGCTATTATTATTATTATTTGTTTTATAAGTCTGCAAACTCGTGGTTATAGCACGCAATGACTGCCGACAATCGCAAGTGAATAATAATAAACGACAATGACCCGTAGCCTATAACAAGGACATAATTGTTGTTATTAACTCCGTAAAGTTTAAATCATTAAAATGAACGGAATTTATAAAAGGATATTCGTCGCACGTACTGTAAGTTAATTAACAAAGTTCCTGATAACGCAACTATTAATATATTTACACGTTTACCTTCGGCAAACTAACAATATTTACCCAATTATCGCAACTATTTACTTCAACCACGTGCTTCGTGCGCTCATTTATGCACTCACAAAGCACAACAATGCGCCATGCTATAGAAGAAAGGGAGAAAAGAGGCATTTGCCTTAAGGTGCATCTTTTGTAGTCTTCGTAGGAAAAGTTGGTTCCAATTACTTTATCAGCCAATTGCGGTCATTTTTGTAAGTATATTTTAGAAGGCTTGGCGATCTATTTTTAAAAATCAAGTTTCAGATCATTATAAACTTTCCATTAATAGTTCCAGACAACCGTTTGCTGTGGACATGTTTCTTTTTCTTACAAAACATCTGTCGTTCAGATGTCATCGAAGGTAAAACAGGGAAAAAAATGAGTCAAAATATTTTTTCGCTTTAACTTTATACGACCATCTGCATCAGCTTTTGGATTATTGACTACGTATTGCAAAATGTCATAGCGCTGGACCATAAATCAAGTGTTCCTTTTATTATCTAAAAATATTTATGTCTGCTTTAACGTCCTGTCGACCGTAAGCGTACCAAGAACAGAGGACAAACAGACAAAGTAAACGATCGGTACACAAGTAAATACCACTAGAATGTTACATTTCTCAGGAGTATATGCTTTTCATAGGTTCCTTGCACCTTGCACATATCTCCGGACGTTACAAGGGTAAGGATGCATTTAGTATTCTTCAGCGTTGGATTTGAAAATTACAAAGTGGGGAAGAGAAAACTTTTATTTATGTCATGACATCGTTGTCGAGCATGCATTTAAATACACACAATGCAATCACGTATTGTTTATAATTGATATTTCATATTATGATAGACTTTTTTAATAAATGTCACGTTTTTTTATTTACAATATATACAACCACACGCATACTTATACGCCGTATGCGAGCACATACAAGGTAGATTTACTTAAATTGTTTTTCTTAATAATAAAATCGTAAGTAAGTAAAGGTAATATGTCTTCTTTCGTTCGCTTTACATTTACGCACAAATATGTAACAAAAACACATCTATGTTATATACACTAGAAGTATGAACGTGTGACTCCACGGTTTTGCAAGTAGTTCGACAGATTGCTGAATGCAACTGTGATTTCTTCTTTAAGCTATAGGCACCACATAAATTATCGCTCTAAAGAGACATAAAGCAAAGTGTCATAGAAACTTGAATACGTGTACTTCTGTGGAATATAAAAACCCGTCGCGGTAAATCTTACTTTTCCAACTTAAGTCGACAAGAGTAGTGCTACTGTTCTTCATTTAGGACTAGGGGATAGTGCATTGCGCTGGAAGTTTTCCTTCACATTTTATCCTTTTCGACCATGAAGAGAGGGATAGGCTCTCGCAGTAGATTATCGGCCTTCTTCCTTCTTCTTGCTTTCGGTCGTTCAGAATGGCACGAATTCAGAAAACTACTGTAACACCTAAAAAAAGCTAATAATTTTAAAAGTTCGCCAAAATTGGTCGGGAAGGACAGTTTATGCAACTTTAATATTTAAGAAGGTGTAAATTTCGTTGGGTATACATGGATGTGTGTAGATGGCGACTATTTCAGTTAATAGTTTATTAGGCAATTTAATTGTAAAAATATCGGTCTATAGTTCTAGGCAAAAAGAACTTCATTTTTGTCATTTATTACATCGCTATGCTATTTGCTTTCATTGTCAGTAGCGCCTTCCAAGTGGGAATCATGTTCTCTAGATTATGTTAAGTGCACAAGATAGCCATGTCATGTGTCAACAATGTTTACTTGAATCGGGATCAGCAATAAGTATCATGTTTGTTTGTGTTCAACATTTATGTCCGCTAACAATGTTAATAAAGGCCATCATTCAAATCCATTGAGTAATTTGAGGCATTTCGCCTAATTGGAAGATTGTGGTTTCAGTGCAAACAAATTAAATGGAAATTGTAGCGACAAAAAAAACTTGCGAGAAATGTTTGTCTCTCCAAAAAATTAAGGAATAAACTGCAATATACCAGTGCTCGTATGTTGAAAAGAGAATCTGCAAAATGTGTGATACGTTTGCATGCATTGCAATGCATTTTTCAGTATTTTTCAAAACTAGACTTAAACTTGAATTATAAAAAGAATGAATATTTCAAAGTTTTATGTTCCGCAGAGAGATTCGAATGGCTGTGCGAATGCGAATGTATCGCGAATAAACAATTTTTGTAGGTAGTCTGCAAGCAGTGTTTAACGTCTTGAAAATGTGAGAAATATTTTATTGTACCCTGCGACTCTTGTGGCATAGGATATATTAAGTTTGTGTCTATTAATACCGATCGATTCGGAAAATGATTCTAAACCTGCCTGTCCGTCTCTCTTTCTGTCCGTCTAATGTCGGCCCATGTAAATTTGTGTTCCAACACCATGTCGCAATTTTTGAGTTTTTTTGGTGAAATTTGGTACACTCACGTGATTTCATCCAAGGACGAACGTTGTTAATCGAATCGGTCCACTTTTTCGACCACCATCCATATAACGACCTATTTTGAAAACATCATGTGGAAAAAAATTGGAATCTTCAAAATTTCTCAATAAAACTCGCTCTGTAATAGTAACTGGGCAATCTGAACTGGTATGAAAAAATTGGTTCGACTGCGGCAATTTTTTGAAAACTGGATCTTTATATAGTAAAAGTACAAGTACAAAAGTACAAGTTTTAATATTTTATGGCAAAAATTGGTTCATAATATTTAAGTGATCTACCGAGTGAATAAGTTTATTAGGCGAAGTGGTGTAGGATATGTGATAGTCGGCTTTGCCCCGCTAATGCGATGGCTCCCGCGCGTTATTTTCGCCATCAATATTTTCAAAAATGATCCGATTTTATTTGTTCCGTTAGCGATTCGCAGATGGAAATTTGGTTTCTTAAGTTTTTCACTGTTAGCGTCTGTAGTGCGTAAACTTGGAGTTTCTTATTTTACCCACCACTAAAGCATGGGGGTATTGCATCCAAACAGTATATGTATTCTTGTTCGGTGTTTAGCTCCGAATCCAACTAAGCAATTCATTTGTCTGTCTGCCTATTTATATAGCAACTGTGGGAAACTTCTTGGAGTTTATCAACTTTCAAACAGAATACAGCGCGTCTTGACCACGATTTTTTTTTTCAGAATTCAGAATTTCAGACGCACTCACAATGTTTTATTTTTATTGTATTTTTATATAGACTATCACCTTTCAAACGTAGGATAGTATGACTAGGCTGTCTGTTAGAGAAAACGCTACAAAGATTTCATTCAGTCTTCTGTAGGAGAACTTTGGCCAAATTTTTTAAAGCCATTTAAAGGGTTAGTGTTCAAAAACTTTCCATTTCGTATTCATTTAAGACGGTCAGTACCGAAAATTTGACTAAAGGCGCATATACGTGCAATCTTCTCATTTGTTTCATGCCGATTTGTTTCTCGTATCCTTCTGTTTACATATTTTCACTTAATTAAATTCTTTAATAATCACTGCAAAAATTTTTCAAAGGAAAGAAAAAATTGTGAAACTAATTAAATGTTTGAATGGATTCTTCATAAAATTGTTAATGAGTTATTTTGTACCTTTCTACACAGAGTAAACGAATAACATTTGAACATGTTTGCGTATATTAGATTACCTCACCATTTATACATATGCCCTATGAAAAAAAAAAAAAAAAAAATCAACATCAACATGAACATAACATTATGAATTTCAATGAAAGGATATCCAATATATTTAATAAATTTGCCGAATATTGTGCACGTGTTTCAGTTCATTTCAAAAATGGTTTCGCAATTAAGCATAATTGGGTTTCTATGGTTTCATATCAGGATAAATATGAAGTACATAAATATTATATATCAGTGTTATCAAATTATTAAATGAATTTCATCTAAATACTGTTTAATTTATGCGGCATAAACCATATACGACATTGACTAACAGAATGCATTAGTGAAATGCTCGAACCAATGTTGACTGAAAACATCGTCTAGAAGCCTTTGAAATAAAACTGCATTTTGTATTCTCTGCATATGTAATTTCCACAAATTAAAGGAATTAAGCACAAAGCACCAATTATATGATGTTCATCATATGTAATGTTTTTTTTTCCACAAAATATATCAGTAATTAAATTTACTTCATAATACTTTTAGTTATGTCGTGTGCTGTATCTCTCTGCGTCTGCCATCAAAGCATTTCTAACATTTGGGAATAAAGTCAATACTCATTTACTCAGCGTTAAATGATGAGTTGATTGAAAAAGTCACATGCAGTATCTGCTATGGGAAAGGGGTAATACATTTTTGACAAAATATAAACAATCGTCAATATTTGCCCTTAAATAGCTGGCAAGCTAATCACAACTTTAAGTGCACTGTTTTGAGGTTTTATCAAAACGAAAATCTACAACAAGTCCATAAATATCGATCGAAAATTCAGGAAAAATATTTGTTCGGGACATTCAGGCAAGTTGAACGTTTTCACGGGCCCTTCACACATAGTATTCTCTTTTGAAAAAGCCCTTAAAAAAGGCCCATTGTCCATGGCTCTTAAATCACACGCTCCGTGCCGCTTGAGTAGAGAAGTGGCGCTGGCTGAACAAACGATGAGGCTCCAAAATTGATCTGCGTCTTTGGTAAAATTTTTTGATGATTTCCAAACATTCAGAAAATGTGTGTAAATTGTACTGGATAGTTGCGCATCGGGAGGCACGCAAAAAAACATTTGAAAGTTCACAATTTTCACAAGCACGCAATTTGACACAATTCACAATTTTAAAAAGCATTCGTCTCAGTAAAAGATGCTTTATGAAAAAAATTATTATTTTGGCAGATTTCCCAAAAAGTATTCGTGAGCTTTTCTTTTTAAAGCTAAATGCTCGGGGATGTCTTCTATGCGTTTAACACGATGATGGTCACAAAGAAGTGGAGGGAAAAAGATGGAGAGTGGAGCGTACGAGGTGTGCGCCCGATACATAAGTGTTGTGCCTTTACCAAGCGAGCGCTCCCGCGCTTCTTAATGGCCTGCTCAGCAGTGGATCTACCTAATGAACCAACACCGTGTGCACATGTTTGTGCATTTCGTTAAACTTCACGAAACGCCCGCATACGCTTTCTTGTCCTTTTCGTTGTGTTTCACGCAGCGCCCGTTTGCCCACTTTTGTACACGCCGAAAATCGTTAATTTTCATTTCGTTCCAAACAAATAACGTCGACACTGCCATTCAAAACTTGTCTAACTTGACTAAAGTTCAGAGTACATAGAGTCCCGTGAAACTAGTTAGATATGGAATTTTAAATGGAATGATCTGTAACTTGATTTTTGATATTACGCATCTCCCTATAAATAACGTAATATTCACGGTGATAACTTTGATAACCGTGAGCGATTAAGCGAAATATCTGCACAAAGTGAAAAAGAAAATCTGTGGTATCGTCAGGATGAACCGTGAACCGCCTGACAAAACCAAAACAGATATCGCCGGAAGGGATAAGTACAGCTGGAAATTTGGAAGCCCAGGAAAAAGTTGAAAAGTCACAATGATTTCATCAATCCATGAAGTTTTTGATTATTTTGAATTTCATCCGATTTACCAGACTTTACCAACTTTTCGTGCAAACGTAATGTGTTAACGTGCTTTCAAACGAACATTTTTACGAAAGTAAGGGTTTATTTGAGAAAAATGCTCAATTTTTAGCATTTTAAGTTGAGAGCTGCTACGTGATAGTAATTTAACATGAAGACTGACCGCCACAAATCTGGACTACATAGATCATTTTTGGATCTCTCTCTGGATGGGGCTTCCCATTAAACGGCTTCCAATAAAGTCTTATTTTTTACACTTTTAGACGAAAGCAGGTTAAGAATATTAAGATGATTAAGAGGAAAAGGAGGACCACGTCAGTTTATGTTTGGATGTCCGCTTCCATATAGAGGCTCATATGCTTTGATATGGAAGCTAAATATAATTTCTGCAATTTTACTATCAAAATGAAGGAAGAGCCAAATTGAAGCCATGTAAAAAATGCAATGCTCGGCCTTACCCGACTATATATATAATAGTTTGACTTGTTTTTTTTTTTTTTTTTTTGTAAATTTGTTTGTGGATTGCCATAAAACAGAGTATGCCCTAATTCTTAACTTTTGCTTATTGATGTTGGATTCTTGGGGAAATTGAATACAAAAAAATATATTTAAAGCTGGAAATTAAAGTGTTAAGCAGTATCACTCTTAATGGAAGATCCCTTATTTGATAAGCAGCACTCGTAAGTCTGTTCCACCACATCTCAGACGAGTTAAATTCTGATTCCTATAAAAGAAAAATATATGTAAGAAAAAATAATCAAAAATACGGTGTATCAGGACTAAACAAAGGTCCACACTTGCGTGGACTCAATCCGATCGTTACATTGACGAATAGAAAAAAAAAGAATCTGTTCTTTTCATTTAAAATTCTCTATTATTTTTTCCATATGCTGTATATACATATATCTACTACAAAGTTTTACGACCGCATGTGACACATTCGCAAAGTTTGCTTTCAAACAAAATATAAAATTTCGTTCAGTGAATATTCGTATTTCGGTAAAAGTTTGCGCTGTTCAAAGTTTTTGTGATATGGAAAATAGATAAAAAAGTTATAAAAATTATAATCTAATTACCTTACATGAAATTTTCGATTAATTTTCATATGATATTCTAGGGCATTAAATGTAACGTAACAAAAAAAACAGTCTTGAGCTTAACGTTTGCTTGTCTACCAAATTTTTCATCATAATACTGAATATCAGCATGAGTTTAGATAACACTCCGAAAGCATCTTTTTGTGTTTATTTAACTTGTTTTTTAACTATTTTATAAACTATTTTTGTACTAATGGCCGAACGATGAAGGGTATGTTCAGTTTGCTCCGCTCAGAAAGAAGCTTCACAGGCCCTATAAAGTATATATATTCTTGATCGTCACTAAATTCTGTAATAATTTAGGCATGTCCGTCCGTCCGTCTGTCCGTTGTCGGTTTTTGACAGTCTCGTGGACGCAAAACTGAAGCTATCGGCTTCATAGTTAGAAAAAACATTGGAAGTTTTTCCACGTAGCTTGATACTAAAAAATGGATCGATTCGATCGGAGCACACGCCTATATCACTACTAAGCTGAGAACATCTTTCTTTTCCAAAAAATATTAAAAGTTTTGTTTTTGCTCATTATTCAGAAACTACAGCAGATAAATGTACAAAAATTTGAAAACGTATTCTATGGGCGATGATGTAATACTTATACATAGTTGGAAAAATGGACGACGCCTACTCAATCTTATAGTGTGTCATAGATTTAATTTTTTTCCCAAACTTTCATATAACGCCCAGAAAAGTTGAAAAGTAAAGTGCATAAGTTCTTGGCCGCTTTCAAATTCGAAATGCACGTAAGCATATGCGTGTCTTCACCTGTCCGTCTGCCCAACTGTGTAGTATCTGTGGTAAACATTCTTCCGCTCGCAAAAAAAGAACATATCGCCTGTAAATTTGCAAAAGAATTTGAAAATACGACGACGACGGCTCTGTGGAACCAAAATTAGAACAGGGATTGCGTTCCCTTTGTACTGTTCATACACTATAACAAACACTGGATATAAATTTTCAAAAAATTATTCGATAGAAAATGGGATGACAGTAAAGGGTATAGAAGCTTCGGTCGCAAACTAATATAATTTTCTTACTTGTCTATATTAACTGCTTACTGTTCACTGAAGTTATCCGAAAAGAGGTAGACTAGAACACTAACTGAATTAAAGAAGGATATGCGAAGTAGCTCGATTATTGCAACCTTTTTCCGTCTTTTTTAACAAGTTCGAGGGCAGTACAAATTTGATCGACGTTCAAAAATTTATTGTATCAATTTATTTTAAAATTAGCTGCGAAGGGTAGTTAGGAGACCATTTTTTAACCATTACGTACTACGAAGGCTATAGCGTTCAAGTTAATTTGCATCACATTTTTCAATTGGTATCTGGAGGACGCTCAAGCACGTGTATGAAAGCAAGCATGAGAACAACGGACAATGAGAGACTGTGCGCTCTTTCTGATGTACAGAAATCTAGAAAATTGAAGGCATTTTAAGTAAATTTGCAGATGTGCAGAAAAGAAATAAAATAATATGGGAAACCGTATCTCGTAATTTTGAATAGGGTAACGCTTTAGATCATTAGATAGAGAATATAATCGTGTTGTTTTAACACAATACTTAATATCAATGTTTTCGCCCTCAAAGTAACTTTATCTACATATCTGTCGAAAAATGGTATTGTTTTGGTAATCATCATGAAGAAGTGTATTCTTGGAACAGCATTTGCGATCAAATGCATAAACGTGTAATACGAAGTTAAAACAACTTTCGGAAATGATGTTAAGAAAGTGTATAATTCTTTTTTTTTGGGTTGTTGAGTAAAATTGGACTAAGCCAATAAATTTGTGACTTATATGTCCGAAGTGCAATACTTTACTGAAGTGTATAATTCATAACATGTCAGTTTCTCTTTTGATCATGATCACTGACATTTATTTTTGTTAATTCAACAGCTGAGTAAATAAATATTTTTCACATCATATGATTTAAACTTAAAAGACAAGCGACAAAACTAGAAAAATATTAAATAAATAAATTTAAATAATGGAAAAGTTAAGAGAACATCTGCTGATTGGGTTTGGGAACCCTTTATTAGATATAGCGGCCACTGTAAGCAACGAGTTGTTGATCAAATACAATTTGAAACGGAATGACGCAATTTTGGCCAGGAAGGAGCATAAAACCCTTTATAAGGATATTCACGAACAGTTTAGTGCGAAGTATGCAGCAGGTGGCTCGGTACAAAACACTTTACGTGTATGCCAGTGGATTTTGCAAAAACCAAAAATAGCGACCATCTTTGGCTGCGTCGGCAAAGACAATTATGCGAAAATTTTGGAAAGAAAAGCCACCGAGGACGGTCTAAATGTACGCTATCAGTATACCGACAATGCTCCCACCGGTACTTGCGCTGTACTGATTACAGGTGATAGTCGTTCTTTGTGTGCCTATCTTGCAGCGGCTAGTCACTTCACGCTTGAGCATTTACAAAAGCCGGAAAATCGTCAAATATGGCAGAATGCTGAATATTTTTATATATCAGGTTTCTTCCTTACCGTCAGTCCACCTAGCGCAATGGAAGTCGCTCGCCATGCGCACAAGCAGAATAGCACGTTCATGATGAACTTAAGTGCTCCATTTGTGTCGCAACAATTCAAAGAACCTCTAATGTCTGCGATGCCTTATGTGGGTGTACTTTTTGGTAATAGAGAAGAAGCTGAAACTCTCGCCCGCGAGCATAACTGGGATACTAAAGATGTCGAGGAAATCGGTCAACGAATAGCTTCTCTACCGAAGGAAGATCATAAACGTGAACGTATTGTTGTCATCACACAAAGTTCACAACCAGTCCTACTTTTTCAGGGTAACACCATTAAAGACTTTCCCGTTCAAAAATTGACGCCCGAACAAATTGTAGATACAAATGGAGCAGGTGATGCATTTGTAGGCGGTTTCCTGGCCCAGTACATAATAAAGAAACCTTTAGATGCTTGCGTTCATTGCGGTATTTGGGCTGCCGCACAAATCATTCAACAAAGCGGCTGCACCTTCGAAGGCAAACCAAGTTTCCAAGAATGAAATTGCGGCTGTCTCATGATTTATGTTTTCATTGATTTGAAAGATTTGCTAAAAATGATGTTTTGAAATTTTAAAGACTAAGGGAAGCAAATAAATAATAGTCGTTTTCATTTCGTTTTACACAAAAGATATATACGTTCGTGGCAATGGGAATAAATTAAACTTGTTCCCCCGTTTGTCACCTACAGCAATAAGACGTCGAATAAAGTTAGGTTTTCTCCTATTTTCATTTCCCAAGAAAGACTGAAAAATTGGTGAGTAACGAAATTCTAGACTTTTCAGAATATTTTTTATTGGGTTAAGCTTTCTAGAATATGAGGAAAAGATACTGAACTACTTAGAAGGCCGTTTTTTGAAATCTTTGGATTTTCTCAAGGCACTCCAAAACGGCCGCCTGGACCAAATCAGTCTGGTGGCCAGTTGCAGTCAACATCCTACTCATTGATTCTAAACTTCTCTTATTCGCCAACAGAGGTCTTCAGGAAGTGTTTACATTCATTTGGGTGAGCTAATAGAATGCCTGAGGAGTTGGCTTATAAGAGAAGCGAAAGTAAGCAAATTCTTATGCCACCCAAAATGAATTGGTGGCCGCCAACCTTGCGCATTATATAAGCCGCGATCACTGCCATACCTTATTTCTAGCCTGAGAGGGGTGTATATTTTCGCGCACTGCCACATAGCAGCGCGTCGCGAATTGCAGACGTACGGACCTTGCGCCGCCTTAAATTTTTTGCAGAACTGATCAGTTTCGTAATAATGTGCATTAATTTCGGTACACGTCAATCAACTGCTGTAAATGGGTGAGGAAAGCTCTTTATTTGCGTGAAGCTTGCCTTGTGAGATGGTCAGGATATGGTTAAAATATAAAAAATAATATGACAGTCAAAAGCTTGGTACAAATAAATCCGGGTAATATTCCCCACTCAGGGCCAAAAAACTATGGAGAAGTTAGCTCCCGACTTCTAGGGTCCACTTATGAACTGTGGTCCGACCAATGTTTGTGGCCATAGAAATGGAGCACAACTAAGTCTAAATGCCAATAGCAACAATCTCTTAGCTTAAAACCTTATCGGTTGATAATGCCCCTGAAACGTATGGTCAATAGGCTATGTTAACAATGTGAAGGGGGTATTGTCGCGAATTGTTATGGAACTTATTAAAGGCACCTTAAGTCACATAGCCTACGGTAATTGACACACATTCTCGTAGTTCTCTTTATGGCTTCGGACAGGAATGTTCTGGACACATACACCACAAATAATTTTGAGCATATCGCTCAGGTCTGTAACCTCCGTGTTTCGATTTTAATAAACGAAATACCTTCGGTTAGTTACTTGCTGATAAAACTTCGTGTAACAGGGTGACGGTCAGAAAGAAATGGAGAAAGAGAGAAAGAAATTGGGGACTTTAGCCAAATTAGCTCGGATCTAAAGCTGAGAACAATTCCGCGATGATCAGCCTTCTTATGGTTTCGAGAGTGCATTGTTGTTTGTGGCTCCCCTCTTTCAGTTTATAAATTAAGACATAACTCATTAGATCTTTATTTTGTAAAGAACAAATTTATGCCGGCCTTTCGCACTTTTCTGCGACTCGACTGAAATAGGGCCTATCTGCTATCCTGACGATTCTTACGCGTTTATTACCTTACTTCCCTATTCGTCTTCCCGCTTCGTCTATTTAAGACGACCATTTAGACACACTCTCGTAAGATGGTTTTCCTTAATTTCCATAAATGATTTCGATTCATCAAATTCGTATTAATTAGTGATGCGTTAAGCATGCTTTTTAACTCGCCAACTAGTCGGCATTGTTTTGACTAGCTTCGTTGTATCTTGTTATATGTAACAGATCATACCCTCAACAACAATGCACTTCACAATCTCTTCTTAACCTTATCTTTATTTCGAGGTTATCATCTTACTCTTTGGAACTTAACTACACAAGAGGCTTCCTTTACACTTTTTAAATAAGTCCAACGTCTCATAATGTTATCACCTACACAGGTAGAAACACAAAAGTAACCAATCGTTGTTGTCAATCAGTAAACTTACGCTAGTTCTCAGCTACGCTCAGCAACCGCTTAAACTTAACTTAAATCTACATGTGGGGCAAAATAGGGAGACGATTTTTTCCCTGACAATGAACATATGTTTAAGTCTTTTCTACAAGCAGGAGCGGTTCTCAATCGACAATTCAATCCATCTTACGTTTTCTTCGATATTTAATCCTCGTATTGTTGCGTATTAGTGACATGGAAAGATTCTTAATGCATGCGATATTTCCAATTATTACACAAGCACTCCGCACAACCATCAGGTTTTATAGAAATAAACCTCTCTGAGCATTGTGAAAAACATTTCAATTTATTTTTATATTTTCTTTACAGCATTATTCACTTTTATTATATTTACAGTAAGCAAAATAATCAAGTTTTTATGGTATGCCGTTCGGTAAATCATTCTTATCTTAGGTTTGTCACTCTACAAAATTTAATTTAACTTTTCTTTTGTCCATATTATTTCTTATTTATTATACTTCTTTCATTATACACAATATCTGAATTATATTTAATGTGGACTATGAAACCTTAATAATGTTAAAGTTTGTTCGGTCATTAAAAAAATGCACGCCAAATATGATAAAACGCATTAGACTAATTGATGCCTTGTGTAAAGTCGATAATCATATATTTATAATAAATTATGTAAACGCGATATTAAAAAATAGCATTAATCATGCGTAAGCAATGCTTTATTGTAACATATAGCCAGCCTCGCGTTGTGGCTATTTTACATATATAAACACTAGGACGATATGGTTGATGTGTGCTTTTACCCGGACATGTCTTTCTATAGAGTAACATGTTAATAAAATTTGATTTATAGTTTGAAGGGTTGTAAGTGCTATCAAATTTATTCACAATATCTACAGTGCAGGATAAAACTGACTTAATTTTTGAAAAGAATAGTCTTTGTAGTATACTCGCGAACTCTCAACTCACGAACTTTTACTGCATCGAAGAGCGTTGTCAGTTTCTGAATTATCATATCTATATCGAATCGAGGAGATTCGTCAATACCTATTAGGTACCCTTTTGATTTTGTCAGGAAGAAAGTTTCGGCACATGCTGCTCCACAAATTTTCTCTTTACACAACTCGCGCAACTTGACACCCTGCCGTTCTTTAGCCATTCAAGAAAGATTACTTGTAGTTTAAATTGACGAGTGGATTAAGTTAATGCTTAATAATTTTCTCCAAAACATTTTCGGTTCACTCAATATCTGGACTATTTTCCCTAACATTACAGGCCACGATAATTGCTTGATTTCAGTAGTTTTTTAATCGTAAGAAAACATATTTTGGTAGCTATAGCGAACATAAAGTCGTAGACATCCAAGAGCCCCAAATCTCAAGGCAACGTTTTGTTAAACAGGCGCTAGTTTTTAACTGCCTCCAAGAAATATCAAGTCGTATAGACGTATCTCTCTGGCTGAACTATAATTCCCAATTTCGTAAGTAAGATAGTTCGGGCTCCACAGCTTTGTCTGAACTATAAGTTATGGTTGTTTCCTTATAGCAGACGCAATTGTAGTAATATAAAAGTAGACGCCCATCTGTGGATCTGAATTGTCTTATTTGTTTTTTTTTTTTTTTGATTTCTCGACCTTTACGCATAATTTTTAAAAAACTTTGGCAAGATCTAAGAGGCAGATGATGGAGAAGAACCGTAAACATGTACTGCTTTATACTAGGAAGTCGGCTCCATGGTGAAGAAATTTTGTAATTCAACATATGCTCCCTACAACTTATTCGCTTTGAAATGATTTTATTGAATATTTGTTGTAAATATTTACGAGAATCATATAAAAATTTACGAGTAATGGACGCTTCCGAACGCCAACTGGTAGAAGTACCATGTAGCAACGGATTCGGCCAACCGGTTATTGCAGACTCACGGCTCTGTAAGAAATGTGAAATGTGTGTGAAACCCCTTTGAAAAACATGATTACCTTAAGAAGTACGGAAACTGGATACGGCTCTAGGTGACCTACCCTTCAACCCTCCTTTCGCTTATAGTTTAACGACGCGCGCAAGTCACATCCCAGGCGAACAGAAAAATTCGATTTCATAATTAACTCCCTCTTAAAGGAAGTGATAGCAGAGCCAACTGACAGGTTCAAATGGTACCGCTACTTCAAACGAAGTGGTGCTGGAACTGAACCCAACTGCAACGTCAACGTATGAACGAAGTCTAAATATGATTGATTCGAGCTTATTGGGAGCTATCTTCGTCTGCCTGATCCAAACTTCCAAAAAATGATCGGCCCTGCTGACGAAAGTTCTTGATGAAATGAGCTGCCAAGTTGCTGCCTCATTGGCAAAGCAATAAAAAAGACGTTCGCTGAGCAGTGCCCGGAATTATATAACTTATTCGACAAACTAGTACCTGGCGACGAGACGCCTGTACAAGGGACTACTACGTACAATAAGCCACCATCGCAATGTGAACGTGCAGACATAACATCGATACGGATGTGAATCATATCATGCCGTGTTTAGCCGATTGGTGCTTCAAATTTTTCGAAAGCATTAACATATGGTTAACACCTGGGTAGGATTGAAAATTGTCTCCGCCATCCACCAAAAAATGCTATCGTTCTACTAAACTAAGTAAAGCTGCTTTTAGCACCAGATAGTATTTAAGAAAAAGAAAGGGTGTAAATTAATTGTAGAAAGCAACACAAGTATTTTATGACATATTAAAAAACATGTTGAGATTTAATCGTATGTGTTAAACAATTTTGTACACAGAAAGATGAACTTGTAAATTACTTAATTAAATTTTTCTACTGACATGTTTATATATTATACATGTGATTATAATTCATGTATAAAACATATTTACAACACACAAATAGTAGAAGTAGTGGTCGGAAAGCTTTAGGCTTGAGAAAAACATGTTCATTTCATTTGTATTGCAATCATTTACTCTTCAGGAGAAGGGACTGCACGATAAAGGCAAATATCCACAAGAAGGTGTGATGAGGCGATTATTCAATTAAATGTTTTTTGCATGGGTAAAACTGGCATTTGTTTTTACTGAACAAAATAAACGTGAGGCTGCTTTCATTCGTGGATTTTTGTGCTTTCTAGTTGTTAAGCTTTGGCTGTCAATAAAGAAACGAAAAAAAGACAAAGAAAGTTGCACGCTTTTCCTTACGAAATCTTTTATACGAAATCT
The DNA here is from genome assembly GCA_000688735.1 of Glossina austeni. Lineage (NCBI taxonomy): Eukaryota > Metazoa > Arthropoda > Insecta > Diptera > Glossinidae > Glossina > Glossina austeni. The sequence goes on along the minus strand of KK502536.1, from coordinate 71,334 downwards.
TGCTTTAATTAACTAAGCATCCGATATAAATTCTTTTTAATTGCACAGTCCTTCCTCTTCTTTCTTTCATAAATGGATTCCATTCAAAATTTATAAGATTAGTTTGAAAAAAAACCGCCCATTTGTAAAGTATTTTTAAGAACGCGACACACACGCTGACGTAGTACATAAATAAATTGTAGTTCGCACACAAAATTTTTCTACCTTAATTGGGGTCCTTTGCTGATCTTAATGGTGAATTAAGAAGAAGCTATAGTAGGGGAGAAGTTAAAAATTGAAGAATTCAATTTTATCCGGTCTTCATGAAAGTCTCTGAGGAAGGGATTGCAACTACGACGACTAAAATTGTGTCGCACGTTGGATCCCACATGTAGTATAAGCTAGAATAAGTATTGTACTTAATATCTCAAACACTCAAACATTTCTCATTACCTTCTAATGTCAAAAGAACCAGATGTAGAAGAATTACTCGGAAAGGTTATCATGAGCAAAATTACGCAGTAAAAATGATTATCAATCTTGCATTTTATTATATACTTTATAATAATAATGAGATTCGCGATGAATGTCAAATGCGTAAAACGAGCAAGGAAAAAAAGGCCATCAAAGTAAGCTTTTCCTAAAAACAAAAAGACTTACTGTTCACACATCTATCCGCCCCTTTTTCAACTTTAAGACAATTGAAAGCACAGGGAATGAAAAAACAGGAAAAGTGAAGCTGCGACGAAAGAAAAAATAGTCAAAGGGGATGGATGATAAAGAGTAAAGCGCACAAAAATAAAACAGAAACAACTCCGTACTACAACGCTTAAGTTGAGGTTGAACTTGTGAGTGAAGTAGTGAAGTGGAAAACAGTTGAAGAATACAAAAGAATCTTTGTTGTTCCCTTCAAATATTTTTTATATAAATTTAGGTGGAGCCGGAAAATTATGAATCACGTAGACGAGATTAACTTTCTATTAAACAATGAAAACAAAGTTTTACTAAAACAGTTTGTTTTAAAAATGCTTTCTCACTTAATTTAAATTCATTATCACTACATAGCTAGAAATGCCTTGTAAACAGCGCAGTTACGGATGTATATGAGCTACAGCAGCAGATATGTCTGTCCAAGTAAATATGGGAAACGTATTAGCGAGAAATTCTTCGGTTTTATTGTCAGCATCATCGACAGAAACAATTGCTAGTAGAATGAAACAGCTTTAATATACAGCTCAGCCACCATCATGTCGGAAATGAAAACGGATGTGTCAGCAAAGTTGTATGCGGCTTCACAATTCAATTCGACAAACTGATGCCGCTCACTAGCCCTCACAGCCTCACAGATTAAATTTATATAAATAAAATATAATTGAAACTCGTTGCACTGTTGCTAGCGAACTCAGTAACGACGGTCACATCATCGCCAATATGGTGGTCATCATCACATTCATTGTATCACTAAAATCGCAATAAACTCAATGGAATTAAAATTATCGTTGGAAAACTCTCTCCCCTCACGCTAACTATATCATCATAACAGAAAAGAATTGGCGCTTTTAGCGTATGAATGTTGTTTTCACTCAATCAAACCGTAAACGACAATAACAGCAGAGAGGTATAAAACTCGTTTCCCTTAATACGATTAAGGGGATCAAATATACATAAAATCTTCTACCGCTTAAAGTAAGATAAAAATTATTTTTACTATTGTTATTTAATTATTTTAAAATGCCTTTGATAAAGTTTATTGAACCGCAAAGTAAATCCAATCCGATTAATTGTAATAAATTGTCTCGTTAGATGGAAGGAAACTGTGCATCTAACAAAGGACAGATGCTTTTATTTCATTTCACTGACTCTTTGGTAAATGTTTATGTTTTGTTGCGAAAAATCGCGTAAAATTCGCATATAATACAAGGAGTTATCGGGTTTGTAAGTATATGTTCATTTCACTTTAAGCACATCTGTTCCCAGCCTGTGGTCATGGATTCATACATACCCTTACTTGACAGGGCTAAAGAAAAGTACACGACAAGGACTTACGTGCTCTGACAAAGTATTTACCACAATGCCTACAATCAGTTATTCTTCGCGATTCACTTTTTTTGAGTGTCCACTTCAGAAATAAGTTTCGCACAAAGGGACACGGGTATAAAGCGGCGAAAGCAATTAATGCATTTACATCGTGCACTCAAATGCACTCAAATATAAAAATGAAAAAAATGAAAATGTATTCAGTGTATTGAGCGGTTAAGGTTGCCTTCTGACGCTGATCGATTGGGGACACAAATGACACGGCTATCACTAGTCGGAGTCATTTGCGAATCGAACATGCAGGTGGTTCTGAGGACCATCTGGGCGACAGTTTTTCTGAAATATAGCATTGAATGTTGCAGAGGGACATAAGAATAAATTCGAAACACTATTCGAAATCCCATTTTTTTACCTTAAGTTCTTAATCGATCAATGAAACTTTTTTTTATCTGACCAGCCACCCAGACAGCCAGGGGATGTACCCCACATGCGCATGCACGATGGAAGGAAAGAACAGTGTTTGTATACATTTGACATAAAGGTGAAAACATCAGCCACGACGGCAAAAGCTCTTTATGGCAGACGTGTGCCGTGCGCTATACAGTGAATTTCAAGACGAGTAGACGGGACAGCTGGCAAAGTCTTATAATCATGTTAAAGGACTTAATTGGTGGACAAAACTCCTTTATCTCTGAAGAAAACTTGTTGTAGATGTACCTTTACGTAAGCACTAGATAGTCCATATTATGTCTATGCTCGAGATTGATGATACCGAGAGTTTTGAGTACGCTTTCGTTCCTAATGAGCACCTAAGCCTTTCCTTATATGCTATCGATCGACTCGAAGCACAATTTGGAAGCTCCCGTCCACACATGCGAGTTATACTCTAATCTTGGCCGAATATGTATATGGAGTTATCTGGCTGGCTATTGGAAACTTTGGGTTGATTTTATTTTATACTTATTTTTCCTTTTACTTTTATACCAACAACGACAACAGCGCTTATCATAATATTTTCCACGGCTTACAACTTTTTTAATATGAATGCTTTTCAAAGGCTACTACTGTTAACTAGCTTTTATTGAATTACCGGACAAACAGCACCATCTACTATGCAAAGTGCTTGGCAATGCAAATTCAAGATCACACAATTTCGGTCAGCATAGCGACAATGACAGTAGACTAACAAAGGAAGATGAGAAGAAAATAAAAGGCGGACATGAGGTTTGTAACGAACCCAACTCAATATTGTTGTCAAATGCACAAAACAAGGCATAAGGAAACAATAAAAACCAGAAAATTTGCCAAACCTGAAATTACAAAAGAAAAAAGGAACTCATTTTATGCCAATTAGTTTGTAAACTCATTAAAAATTTGTTAAATTTTGAATTACTTTACAAAAAGAAAAAAGTCTTCAACTTAATTATACTTTGACACGTAATTTGTTCACCGATTTTGTTGTGCTGCGCTTTGTTTTAAATTAAATCACGCAAAACTTTTCCTATTGCTTCTGGTCTTTTAAAGAGATGTAATGCAATTAAATATTATTTCAATAATTATTTTAATAATTATTTACGGAAAAGATATTCCTGCGAATTGCTACTCTTGCTGCATTAATGCTTAAGGCAGATAAATGGCCTCAATTGAACAAGTAAATCAATTAAGAAATGCACGAACAGAAGACAAAGAAATCAATGCATATAAAGCTCTATGTACTTTGTTGCCCTTAAGCTTTAGGAATTCAAGAAAAAATCATCGTTGATGTGCTTTTCGTCCTGCGTAATATTGAATGCATTCAAATTGGTTTAATAAACCAAAAATGATAATAAAAACAAATCGAGGCGACCTAATTGCAATTTGTTTAGTTATAATTTAAAGCGATTTTAAATAGTACGCCGCCCTACTCTACCATTTGATATCGTTTCCATCTTGCAAGAGATCCATTCACATTCACATGTCACATTCATAACGATGGACTTCTGCTTGTTCCTCAAGTTGCTCATTGCCGAAAGAAATTCCTTTATGCAATCAGTCAGTGTATTCATTCCTTTCACCATCTCACTATAAATTATTTCAGTAATCAGCAGTGTAGCATCTCTTTTTCTCTTTCTGACTATCATTGTGGTACACTTACAGCGCCCTTCCCCTAAGTATTGGTCATATTAAAAAAAAATAATAAAAGATACGTACAAAGTACAATAATAATGTTTTCAAAAATTACATCTACACCACTTTATAAGGGGTCGAATTCTTGCTTCATTTTTTAAAGTAAAGTCATCACTTAGAACCACTTAATATTTCACCCAAAATTTTATAACACCATTTTCTAGCCTAGGACTTTTTGAGTAGTTCACGTTAGGTCATGTTTTCTTAAATCAAAATTTTCAAAATTTTTTTGCGCATGAGTAGCCGAGTCGGTGAGGACTGCAACTACCAAGTGAGTGTTCGCGTAATCAAATTTCAGTTACGTAGGGTTCACTTTGGTTACACTGACCAGTGATCAGTCGGTAAAGACATAGCGCTTACCGATTGAGCACGCATTCGCAGATTGTGGCCACCACCTCTCTATTTTTTCGTTCTTTCCCTTCCATCACTTATTTCTGATCGTCATCGCATTCGGCGAATAGGGGACGTCCCTTGAGTGATTGATAATATCAAAGAAATAAAAATAAACCTTCAAAAGATCTTCCGTATTTGACTTACAAAGTCTACCATAACGTTGCAGAAATCAATTGGTTGAGAATATCACATTGGGGCACGTAAGGTCAAGGTTGTGCCACAAAAAAAACGTATTCTTTCTTTCTTGGAGCTGCTCTGCTGCTATTTTGTTTTTAAGCAATTGTTAAATGAATTTTTTACGTACATTAACGAATGCGCAAGTATGTGCACTCACAGTCTCGTCCTTCCACTAACACTTTGGCCTTTATTCCAGTAAGTGTATGTATCGTTGGTCGGATTGCCATTTTAGGTTGACTTAGCTACGTTTGTCTGCCCTGATAGTTTTAAAGCGCTCGCGATTAAAAGCTTAGCAAAGAAATCTCAATCTCAGCTTATCTGATTGGCGTCACGTGAGATGGAAGGAGTTCAATATATACGAGGCGTCTATTTGCTTTTCTAACCTAACTATCTTTACTCCTAAATAATAGAAATTTGTTATTCCGCTTGCAAACAGTTGAAGTATCCATCAGAAATCCCGATAAGTACTAGGGTAAGACAATTAAAACTCATATTTTTTTCCTTACCATCCATATGTATTTCATAGAGTTTCACTTTCTCCCTTTTTGTACCCTTCAACACGTGTGATATAAGGATGGTGTAATTGTGCGAATGTAGGCAGCACCCAGGATGACTTGAGGAAGACTGTCTTTCTATTACATCCGCCGCTTCAGAATCACCTTTGCAAGAGGTCGAAACATATCTGTCCATCTGTTCGTCCGTTTACAAATCGCAATTGTTGAAATATTTTGATGAAATTTTGTACGCTAACGTGCTTTGGCCCAAGGACGAACGGTATTGAAAGTGGTTCAGATTGGGCCACTTCTTCATCCTCTTCCCATATAAAGCGTTATTTTGAAAAGGCGTTGCATCAACGCATCATCGCTGTAGAGCGATGTAGGGTATTTTATGCCGGACCGAAGTTAACCATAATAGTTTTACTTGTTTATGTCTCCAGAAGATGGTTATGTAGATTAATACAGTTTGGGAAAGCAATGGAAAGATCCAGTGGCACTTGACAACTGTCTCTTGGCAATATTGCATATATAGACGTTTATTAAATTTTTAAATTAATATTAACTTTATATTGAAAGACTTTGGTTCTACTGGCTCTGCTAGTTGAACGTACTACTATTTTAATATATTTTTATTCTCAGGTTTAACAAGATTTTAAACCTTCTAGTTAAACGAAGTTTAACCACCAGAATTGTGCCAACAACAAACACCACCCAGACATATAGACGGACAGACATGGCTTTATCAATTCGGAATTTCCCGCCTATCAAGAGAATTTGTACTCTATAGGACATCTGAAGTTTCCTTTTGCGTGTTAATTATATTATAAAAAAAAAAAAAGAAAAACAAAGTGGGTGTACCCCATCCTTCAGTGGTGGGTAAAATGATACAGAAAAACTTGTTTTATTTCATTCTTATGTGAATCAAATATCTTATATATTGGGGAGAACAAAACCATAATTCATTTGAAAAATTTTAAGAAAATCAAAATATTCTCAGAATAAAACTTTTCCAAGATGACAAAGTTGTTTTCTATCCCTTTCTCTCTAATGTAGCTTTAATTTGTTTTTCTCGCACTGGAGAAATCTTTTTTTATTTTTCAATATATTTACTAACATTTCTCTGGTATGGCTTCTTATTTAAACTTATTTTGCGGTGGTATATATATCTGTGTTACGTTCTGTTTGCTTTTTTAGTTTTAGTTTTTTTGTTTGGTCAGTTTGCTTAGGTATATCATACATTGGTGTCTTAAGTCATAGCATTTATACTATGAAATATTCTGAGGAGTTTTTTTTTGCATTTCCTTTCTCTTATGTTCCGGAAGAATTGATTACTTTTCTTAAATTTAGCAAAATTTATGGTGAATTGGAAAATAAGATTTAGGAGATGTAAAAATAATCTCTTTATTTATTTTTATATTAACTTTTATTTTCTCACAAAAGAGAAAGTTTTCCCATTTATCTAGCTTTCCAAATATAGGATCAAGTGTTTATTTCAAACCATCTTTAGAAGAAATTTAAACTTTTCTTGGTTTTGAGCAAATATCTTTTCATTCCTTTCATACGCTTTGTTGCGGACTGCATTCAAAATAGGAAGAAGAACATTCTCTTTAAATAATCCAGAAAGAGATTTTAAGGCGATTGTTATTATAATATGAAAGTTGTGGCCGTGGCCGCTTTTGGCCTCACTTTTTCTGGCCGCGGCAATATTACACGTATAGAGGACATACCCCCGAGCGATTAGTCACATTAAGAAAAAAGGGAAGCTCATAAATGAAACAAACTGGATGTAAAGTAATGGCACTTAATAAATGTTACTACTGCAATTTTAATACTTAGATAGGAGATGTGAAAATAGATCGTTACCGATTCTTCTTCTTTTTCAAGAGTATAACATGAAATAATTTGTTCAAAAGATTTTGCAGAATATGAAGTGCGTACCGAAAGCACATGTGATCTTTCAAAACTATCTTCAATACGACTCACTTTTTGGATATCTTCATGAAAGTAGAAGTGTTGCTTGGGGATAGACAGCAGATCATCGTCTGTTGAAATGAATGCTAAACAGAAAGAGAAACTCCTGTTGAAAACAACGCTGTAATTTTACACTCCGATTCAGCGCTGCTAACATTTCCACGAATGATTTTGTCCTAGGAACAATCATTCCGCAAATTGAACACATAAACCCTTTCCTCATATTGTATTATCTTTTTTTTTAAAGCCAATGCTTGCACATAGAATAATGACGAGTTCATAAATGCTCATCCGTAAAGCGACGTCATCTTGTAAAAATTCTGCTAACGATATTTACTTGAAAAGGTAGGCAGGTACGACCGTAACTACGACGAACGTAACTACCTTTTATTTCTTTTTCTCCCCCTTGCACTGGTGTTTTGCTTGTGCCTTTCTCTGCACAAATTTCGCATTTTTCTTTGCTAATAAAAATTAATTTACTCTTATTTAAAACGGTTATTGCCCCGCATTCAAAAGGAAATGAGCATAATTTTCCACAAAGTGTCTGTTGTTCAACACATCATTCATTCGCTTCTTCTTGATGTGCCTTTTACTGCGCCCTCTTTCAAAAGACACTAAAGCACTATTTATCACTGTGGCTGGCGGTTTCAAGAGCTCGTTCAAGGCATGAAAAAATACGAATGATAATTGGAACGTAATGAGTGCAAATTGATATGTGTGTAGTAATTTAAAATATTAATACTTAAAGAACATCGCAGTGTACGCATTTTCACTTACCCTTAATAAATCGATTTTGAAATTTGTTACTTTTATGCCTATCAACGAAGTATGGAGGCATACTCATCATACCATAAGGTTTGCAACAACTCAAAGGAGGCAGCGCCAATTTTAAGCCAATTTAACCGCGGTGTGGCAAACGAATTGGAAGTAATGTTTGTTGCTCAAGCGGATTGAAATATTTTCTATAGACACCGGGCCATCCACAGAGCAGTGAGAAGCACTATTCATTTTTAGACAGAAGGGAAAAATTGCCGAATTACAGCGGTTACAAGAATGGCAGTTTTTGTCGCGAGATAAGTCCGCGAAAAATTGAGATCACATTCTGCGTTGTTTGATTGCCTCCATCACTTCTTAATCTCGAGATGCAATTATCAAATTTCTGTCAGGCTGCTAGGCTTTTCAAATCTCAAGATTATTCGATCATACTGCAAAGAATTACCTTTGGAGACTTATGCTACGCTGATAAAAGAATTCCGAGCTACTTTCTTAGTCATGAACATGTCAACCGCTTGATGAGGATCATGTGTATCTTAAACTTTCATAGCTAACAAGGTCATAATTGCTATGTCACGTTCAGAACTATTACAGAAAACATAGAGTGCAAATATACTTGGTAAGCGTGCATGGGTTTTTAACCCTGGTCTGCCTGCGTTTTCAAGCACTCTGTGATCGTTGACACCAATAACATGTTTCTTTAAATTTTGATTTTCAATTTTTTCCACACTCGAACGCGCCCTTTAGGAATGGCCGCGCATACACAAATCTATTTGAAAATAATAGGTGCTTGCATGTATTTTGAGCAGCAACGTCTACTGGTGGAAATGATGAAGTAATGCTAAGTACACAACGATCGCATTCTATAATTTTGCTCCCTTTTTACATAAAATAGACGGTTTCCGTTTAATATTATTGAGCTATTCAGGGCGTGCAGACGCTAACCATGGAAACTCGAAACCGGATTTTCGTCATTCACCACACTTGTAGCAGTCTACGGTGATGCCGCTCCATCATACCCCAATTGTCGGTTTTGATTTCAACGATTCGAGGTGAACGAAGTATAGCGGCCTGGAGGACCGAAAAAGCTCCATGACCATCAATTAAAAGACTTACTGGACGAAGATCCAGCTCAAAGTTTAAAAAATTTTCGAACAGCTTAGCATTTGATGAATCAACTGTTTCTGGACGATTAGATGGGGTGGGAAAGATCCAAAAGGAGGAAAAACGGCCACAATGCGAATTGGTTGAAAATATCATTTCGCACCCTTTCAGTATCGGGGTTTCATCGTTTTGTAGGGGAAAAAAGAAGATTTTTCTGTGGCATTTTGTGACTGGCAACGAAGAGTGAATCTATGACGAAAATTTCAAGCACAAAAAGACATTAGTTACTCCTAAGTAGCCACCCACATCCACACCATATGTGGGAATATGCACGTTCACCAAGTTTTGCTCTGCATATGATAGGATCAAAAAGGTGTAGTGTATTACGAGTTGATAAAAGCGAATAAACCTATCAATCAAATGTCTACCCACGTCAATTGAACAAACTCAACGATGTATTGCTCCAATAAAGACCAGCAACAGCTGTTAACAGACACAAAAGCATGTCTCTTGCATGACAACGCTTGGTTGTAAAGGATACACTGAAAGGGAAGTTCCGCCGCACCCAGCGTACTTACCAGACATAGCGCCTTCCGAATACCGCTTGCACAGATCGATGCAGCATGGCTTGGCTGGCATGTGGTTTCGAAATGGTGAGAAAATGCGGAAATGTGTCGATAATTGGGTGGCTGCCTAACTAATACGGGTTTTTTGACATGGTATAGTCACGTTGTTGGAAAGATGTAGAAAGTGATCGGAAATATTTTGGTTAATATATTCTGTACCAATTTTTCGCAATAAATGATTTTCCAAGTGGAAACTGATCAAAATATGTGCAAGCACCTCATCATCATCATCAATTGAACTTTCGGTATCTACAGCAACAGAAAACAGACACTCTCATCAACTTAGCTAGAAACACATCGTGGAGCCTTTCACGTTAAGCTGCAAAAAGACCAAAATCAACTACTCATTTATGTGCGTGCAAATAAATATTATTGTGTTTCAATTAAGTATAACCAACCGGCAAAAGAGTCACGTAAACTATTATAGCATGAGGAGTAACAACAAGAGAGCATTGAGTTAGAATGCTCAGCTGTGTGTCTTTCGTGCTGTTGATTGCAATGGGATAACGATAAAACCTTGAATGGTGGTAGAAAACCGGAAATGTTTTTTTGGCAAAAAGGCCAACCTGTTGTTTTTTCTCGACATGAAAGTGTCAAGTCATGGTGATGTCTCTGAAGAAGGTCTAAACGAAATCTTTTACACAACCTTGCTTGGTAGTAAGCACCAGAAAATGTTGCTATAAATCTAAATAAAATATTCATAGCAAAAGTAAAGCAATAAAACTAAACAAGTAATGTATGCGGGTATACACATTCAACGTGTGTGTATGTATTTTATTAAAAAAAATACATAATATAAAGCGTGCCATATGATCTGTTAAAGACAGTCTTTAAAAATTTTTGTGCATGCGTGCATACTTTGTGCATACAGTAAACACAGGCAGGTTCTAAAAACCTCTTTGCAAAGAAATCACGTAACGTTTATGTGTGTTTAGGTTAAAAGACAAAATGTATACAAGAATAGGAAAACAAAAGCAAACAAAATCAAGCACATGGAAGAAATTTCATATAGTGTGAGATAGAGATCAACATTTGCAATTTGCATATCTTCGGACATTTGAAAAAAACGCTTGCTCCAGCAAGTGGAATTTAAAGCATACGAATTAAATAAATTGAAAAAAATTGTATTTTATTAAAAAATAAAGCTTTCCAAATTTAAGGAAAATGTCAAATGCACAGTACTTAAGAAATATCAAACAGATCTCAGATGCCTCTCAGACGCATGGATGTCTACTTACAAATTTTTCAAAGGCAAGGCACATGCTTTCAGAAAGGTTTTGCAACTTCATTTAGCAGCCATCTAAAGATTAATTCATCCATGTTTAAATGTATTGTCCAGGGTAGGTCTCAAATTCGTGAAAACAATCCTCCTAATCATAGCACGTAATCCCCCGAATCTTTCATTTCATGATCCGATGCGATACAAACAAGAATACGCCATCATATGCGAAAGCACGACCCTTACTTGACCTTAGCTTAAGAATTTGTCACCGAAAGGGAATGCATAGATAAGCTGTGGGTCCTTTATTTTCCACTTTGGAGTTCCCAATTTATTTCAATAGCCTTTCCAGCCTTTTGTGAAACATTTTGATGCCGTTCCATTTGTATCGCCTTTGATAATTGCGGAATGAGTTGTGGTGGCGTCGGTAATCACCAATAGCAATAAGTAAGAAAATAATAGTCCGCTGTGACCGAATCTTCTGTATCCGCCACTGTTACCCTAAAATGGATTATAAAGCACTTAAGAGAGCAAAAACCAAATTTTCATCCTCTATAATACTTGAATTTAACGCTGATTGAGACTGTATATGCTTTACGGAGTCTCTGAATCTTTCTTCTGGTTTCCGACGCAATGAATTTTTCTTCACCCTTTGGCGGCGGGTACAACGGCAATAGCTTCAGTAACGCATACCACTAAGAACAACCAAAATTGCTTCTTCATCTAACATTGAAAACGTCTTTTGCCAGAAAGTGTGATTAGTAAATGCGCTCTTAAACGTGCTATCTCTTAGCTACTTAGCCAGATTACGTAACCGGCAGCTCTGAGAATATATGATATTTTACAATAGTTTCATAAGTTAGTTTAAATTGTTATCAAATAGTTCTTCGTATTTATCAGTTTTGCTTATTACCTTAAGGGTAGATTGACAATAAACACAAACACACAACGAGAAAATTTTGAAAAAAAAGACAAACGATTTTTAAATTTAAATTTAAAAGTTATTTTTCAAACTTCATTTCAAGATTGTGTACGCAGGGTATTTGAAAGTTCTTCTTTTTTTCCTTATATTATGTGAATTGAATGTTGACTTAGAAATCTAGTTTATATGTTATGTATAGTGCATTGTGTAGGCATTAGAAGTTTCCATAATAATATCAAGCCAAGAAATAGTTTGATTTGTTGTCTCATTTTCGCATCTCGGATAATGTGTTGCTCGTGTACTTTTCCTATTTTTACCTCTTCCTATTTCTCTGCTCTGAAGCCAAACTTGCGCGCCTTCTCGTATATCATACAAGCTATTTTTGTCCTGACAAGCCAACAGGGTAGGCAAGGATTTTATGTGCGCAAAACCTAAGCGAATCATTTCGACCGAAAAATATATTGACTTTGTCATGACATGTAAACATATGGCGAATAGGGAAACACGAGAGAGTATTTCTGTCCACCTAGAGAACACCGAACTTATGCTTCTGACGGCTTTTACACTTTCGCTTGGATTATACGCACTATTTGTGTTGCAATCCTATACAAAATTTTCGATTTTTTTTCCATGGTTTGCTATGAGCAATTTTTTGATTTTTCCTAAGCAAAGCAAGCAGCAGAAAATACAGGAACATTACGTTATCGATTTTTAATTGGACGCAAAATAAAGCAGCGAGCTAGTGATTTGAACGTAATCTTCACACATTGGAGATTTTTTAGTGATTGTTTTTTGATTTTGTTATATGAGGAAACTTTGATCTTTCGATCTCAAGGAGTAGCGAGTTCGCTAAGACAAGTTTGGCTTTTCTGCTTAAATTACTTGACATTTTAGATGATTATCAAATTTCGATATGAGCAAAAGCACGTCGTTGTGTAAGTAGTTAACGTGAATATCTGTCTTGTTGCTCAACATCACAGTGTCCGCTGACAAAAGAAGTTATTTGAGCATGAACCGATGCCTTCCAATGAATGGGACAAACCCTTTAAGCCTGGGGACTTTACTGCGCGCGAAGTTCAACAGTCATTTAAAGTGAATGGCCAATCAACCACTCTGGGAAGTGTTCTGAGGTCTATCTAGGGTCCTTTAATTTATAGTTACCGAGGATTAGAGTTCATCGTCAGCGTCGCTCCTGGCGAAGTTTTCCTAGGCACTTGCGACCTCCTATCACTCTTGCGCCAGCATTGCTTAAGAAATCTAATGCAAAAGGATCCCTTCCTGTCTGTGGGGCTGTACATCCACACTCATATTCATGTTTATAATTATAAGCACACTTGTAAAAAAAGAAATGTTAAAAGCCTTATAGTGTGCAGAACTTAGGTCCGCATTTACTGATTTTAATGATTGTTTCACTACATTTTTACTTTCGCTTGGCATATCCCAAGAATCAGTCAATTTTGTCTTCCTTTTATTTTGCTTACAACTTTACTTTTCCTTTTATGCATGGTATCAATCGCATCATTCTATAAATTTTTCATGCAAAATGCTGAAAGCATTTTCCAAAGATCTTGTTATACACATAAAGGTTGTATCGTCAGTCATCTGCACTTTACGCAAGTTTTCATTGAATTGCAATCGTGGTGCGACACAATAAAGTTAAGTAAATTGGAAACGCAACGCAAAAGACACATAGAACACAAATAATTTAATATTAAAAAATCAAAGGATTACCACTTAGAGAATCACAGAGAAAAATTTGGGTTTTTTAAATGTCAAAAGGAATCACCAGAGAGTGCTAAAACGGAAGGTAAGTCCAGATTTGTTTAAGTGAGAACACTTTTTTAAATTATAAAAGAAAAAGACTTAAAATATTTTTAAAGCCTTATCAAGTGCGGAGCAACGTGTTCGCAGCCACCATTCAAGTGCTATCACGTATATCACATTGTCATATATATATTATAATTTTTTTGCTGTCTATTAAGCCATACACTTGTTTAGGTTAGCATTAGGTTGTTTTTTGGGGAATGAGACATTTTCTCTGTTTCTTCGCCTGAGCAGCCGAGTAGGCACAGCATCCCAAGTAGCAACTTAAGGCTCGCGGGTTCAAATCTCAAGCGCGGTAGAATTTTCAATGCAGGCGGCCACATGATCTAAGTTCTCCGGCAGCCTTCAAATTAATACTTTGTAAATTTCTTTACAAAATATAAAGACAATAAATAAAGAAAATTTTAAAAGATCGTGTTATTCAAACTTTTAGGGAAGTGACACCAATCTTCTATCACTTTAAATGTTTAGAGAGGTTTGCAAAAAAATCCCATCCGGAAATGCGTAATTGAGATGTTTTAATAATGCAATTACATCTTAGCATTCCCAACGGAAGAATATATATGAGAAGCATCCTAAATATGCTCCTTCGTTTATAACAATGAACAATACGCAAGGAATCTAACATGTTGTTACTTAAAATGCCTTTTTCGACTTTACATTTTTTTCTAATATATCGCAGATTAGTTCCATACCTCTCTGTTACAATATATGGATTTACTGCACCGTACACTAGCTTTGCAGAATTAAAAGATTCTTAAAGCGAAAATAGTTTAAAAAGTTTACTGAAATTGAAAACTTGGCATGTCGTAGCCGTTCATTCTATTGAGTTTTGCACACACTTGAGTGAATTCGGCCTTCGAATGTCACGACTCAAATCTCCTCACCTTAAGCGAGAATTCGGCCTTGAAGACAAGTTGCTAATACCAGACTCCACTCTGTTATTTGCGTTAATTTTTTTTTGTTGCTGGAGAATACTTGTTGTTAACCTAGTCTCGTCGTAATGTTGGAGAGAGTGATGAACAAGTGAAGCCATCGTTTTATTAGTTCATCAGTGTGCTCAAAGTCGTGGTGGAGATATGAACGATATTTTGTTCAGAACATACCTACAACGTTGGAACTTCAAAATAAAGCACAATTTCGTTTCACTTCTTTCTCTTTTCAATTTCATAAAGTAACACTCTTAGCGGCAGAATCTTCACAAACAAACGCACAAACTGCAATCCTTAAGGCGATTCATGTAAGATTTACGTTTAGCATCTCTTATGAGATTTACGATTTCTATGTTTGAGTGAATGAGATGAACAGAATGATAAAAACGGTATATCTCTATGTATATGTAAATACATTTATATTTATTTATAGATTTACTTAATACTTTTTTTGTACATTTATTTATTTATGTATATCACTATTTCTAAGTTTTTTGATCGCTTGCATGTTACGCATGTGGATGTTTAATACAACTTATCCATGCATACGCGTACACGTATGTCCTGATTTCATGTGTACATGTGGTCAAGCATGAAAAATATGGCGAACGCGACATCCATCAATTGGGAAATCAACAAAATAGTTGACTTCATTGACACATTTCAACTGCAAAAATAGCGCGTTTTTTTCGTTGCTTTGCCAACCAAATCAATCACTTTCAAAGTGAATGCACCGAGAAATGGCAATACAATGTGGTTTTTATCTTCTGTTTTGTTTTCAACTCAGGTGTAAACAATTCAATTCACTTAAAGAAACTTGCCTGCCAAAGCGCAACCACACATTGATATAAATAATAAAAAAAAAAAAGCAAATTCAAATTTTAAGAGCTGTAGAAATTCGCTTAAGGCATTATAGAGTAGACCAATGGAACCAATGTTTAAATTATTCCTTAAATAAATCAATTTTGAACCCTTTTTGTATAAAGAGAATAAGGTTGAGTTAAGCTTTGCAATATACTCCAACTATGTCCATGTTTAAGCCTTTGGCAAAGCACGCATTTATCTGCTGCCAAGTCTGTAAAAATCTGCTATATTGACTCTTGTAAGTAATTGCTTACAACTTGGAAGTACTTCTACCTGTTGCAGCTTCATTTTCTGGTTGCAATATCACGATTGAATTTTAGTTAGTATGGGACCAAAGTAAGTTAGACCGGAAGTTTTCTTTTTGCTTTTCTTCCTACCACCGCCACCTACCACCACACAGTACAATCTTTCGCCTTGACCTGGGACTTTTGCTTTGACTTTTGGGAGCTTCATGGCGGTTGGGGCTGGTCGAAATGGCGGAAAAAGCACTTGCTTACGAACGTAGTGTTACACTGAAACTACTACTACTACTATTAGCTTAACCTGTAGCAAGCCAGCACTCTCAAATGGGCCACGCTTGTAACAGAAGTTGGGAGCGGGGGAGGGCTCATGCCTACAGACAGTGCGTCTCTGTCGCACGAGAACTAATCAAGTCCACGGCGACGAGTGGCGTGAAGTGGTGAAGTTAAGCCATTTTGGCAGAAAATCTTGTTAGCTACGTATGAATCTCTGGACATTGTAAATGTTCGATTCAATCGAATTCCCCTCCCTGCCTATCTCCTATAATTACGACGAGTATTTCAAAATCGTGTTTTCAATAATAACCTCGGATTTTTAATTTTTTCTTTTTTTCGCAAGCACAAGTCAGTCTCTAAATCTCCCCTAATTCCCCATAGCAACTGTATGGCCAATGTAACCGTCCGACTGCTAACAAAAAATACTTTACATTTTTCATACACACACAGATTTGAACATCGAAATCTGCTTTAAAACGAACAAGCTTTTATTTAACTCATTTTCATGTTAAAGCGGAGTCTACCTCTCAATATTATTTGCTTATCGTAGAGCCAAAGGAAATACAATCGGTTATGTTATGTTGTCTTTGCTTAGGTGTACATTGGACATTGCAACATAAGAAAATCTGTTATAAGACGACGTATTTATGTACGAAAAGGAGGAATAGGAAGCGTATGCTAAGTCAGCACGTACATAACTTTAGTGCAAGAAGCCAAAGCAAATCAAACAATTTCCGGTTCTATTAGATATCATGATGATGTGTGGAATTATTTCCTTAAGAGACGAGGAATTTTAATTAATTGTGGTTTACGAATGTGTGTGTGTGTGTGATTAAACCTACGCAATAGTATTCCTATTGATAAACAGCAAGGATACGTACTGTGATTTGTACTGTTAAGTACTTTTCCTCAAAATTTTACCAAAATTTTATCATAAGAAAAAAAGATTTTCTGAAGGCAGGTAAGAAAATCGTGTACATAATCGCAGCTGTTTGTAGGAGGCAGGCTTTAATGATTGAAAATTGGCTTAATAGGCCTCAAAAATTTGGTAAAATCTACGTCTTCGATTAACATTAGAATTACCGCGTTGGCCCATATCAACGCTTTAAAAGACAGTGGCATACAAGCATACAGAAGTCCAATATGTTTTGATGACTTTTATTGCATATTTATTGGCATATAGGTCCTAATCAACAACCAATTGTTACGGACCAGGTCTAATTTTCGACGACATATGCGTGTGTCAATCATTATGTATTCCTGTGACCTACAACTTGTGCGGAATCGCTACAGTCACAAAAATCGAAGGATAAGAAGCTGATGTTTGACAAAAACGATGTTAAAAATGTGTCAGGCTCAGGAAACTGAAACAAGCCTGAGCCTGTGGGTAGATCATAATCTTTTTTAACGTTGACTTTTCAATCGATCAAGGAACGCCTGTCCCATAAATGCGAAACGTCAGCGTGTCCAGAGTTACAACCGCAAATATTGAAGCAAAATATACTTTGCTGCTCGTCACATCACACTTCCAAAAAAAACTGCTCAAAAATGTGTGTATTCGCCAACGAAAAAATTCACAACAAACAAACAATATGCGAACGCTTTCATTTCCTGTGAAAAGCTATGCAAAATATGTTCGTTTCCTTTAAATACTTTGGCACATGCTTTTGTAAATCAATTTGTTAGTGTGTTGAACTCCTTGGCCAGTAATTTTCCACAATTTACTAAAATTAAAGTACGCGGCCACGCATCATTAAAAAACGCACGTAAAAACGTATGTAATTTACGTTTCCTGGACTGTGTAGTCAACGTTTTTCTTGTTTGCGAAATTTTATTAAAGGAAATAAGAAACACTTCCTGTGAACAATTTTCGCATGCCGATGCTCTTCTCGCTTTTTCTTCATTATTAAACTTAATTTACACGTAAGCATGCAAGCTCTCTTGCTCGCACTTGATTCAGTAGACCAGAGCACCTCCTTAATATATGCGAGCTCCGTTTAATTTTACAACATTTTCATTGCTCTTCACCTAACGAACAACGTCTCTAAAGGAAAAAGTTAAAAAGTGAGAGAATGCTTTACGTACGATTGCAAACCAAACGGAAACTAGTTAAAAACATATATAACAGCCTTTGGATCGAATTTTCGATACGCGTCGTCTTGAATAATTATAAAAATTATTTTAATTTAATTTTGTTGATTACGTGAACATATAAACTAGTTGGCAACCGTTGTTAAGCTAAAAGCTTTAGCTTTTAATCAATATTTGCTTTACTATGCCCGTTAAGCTCTTTTATCTAACCTGAGCAGAGGCGTGAGTTGATCATTTCATACATTTTCATAGTTAATCTACGGTTGTTAACATTATTTCATCTTCGTTGTACGAACATTAACGTTCAAGCAAGCAGCGAAAAGACAGGCGCTTATGATATTATGGGCGCAAAATCGTACGCTGATTAAATTTTACACATCAGACCGTTAAAACATGTATAACACTTGTTCTTGTAATACGGTGGAAAAATTGCAATCCTGTGCGTACAATGCGCTAAAGCAGGTTTGTACAATAAGGACATGAGACAGAACGAGACAGAAAATATGTATCGATAAATATTTCTAAATTTCTCTCTTTCTCTTGTTGTCTCTCTTACGAAAAAAAAAAGTTTATTATTCAACTGTCATAGAAGTTGTTGTCAACTCGTGCCTGACTATTAAAGAAAATTATTTTACATATAGCGAGCTTGTTACTTGCATACTTGTTTTGGGCTATGAACTCATGTATTTGTATAACTTAAGTAAGTCGTACAGTAAGTATTTAACTCACACGAAACAAGCCGACCATGCTATAGAAAGAATCTTCTGCATATTCTTCATGTGTCTTCCGATGTATACTTCTTGCTTGTTACAAACAGAAGCTTGCTCTCCTTCGAAAGCGAAAATAAAAATACATAAGCTGCATAGGTACCCACCCGGCTTATATTTGAAAATGCATGCACATGCATACTAGAGAGTAACGTCGTCGACTATAAATATTAAATTCAAAAGCATATTCGCGTATAAATTCGCGTTTTTTAAACTCAAACTGATTAACGCTTTATAGTAAGTAAAGCAGATACAAACAAAATAACTGAGGGGGAGTCTTAAATATTTCCCACAGTGGGAATGTTATCGGTTATTAGAAGGATTGCTGCGCGAGACAATCGGACATGTTAGATGCTTGCAAAATATATTGCGATTTGATACGAGAAGTTTGTAAAAATTTTTAGCAAAGAGTTTTGACCTTTTGAGGTATTCAGACGCGTCAAGCGCCACTTTTATCGATTATCGATTACGAGTAACAGCACACTTCAAAGTAAGCGCAAAGTAAATAGTTTTTTGAATTATTTTTTAGGCTTAAAGTATCAACAAGCGAACGTAAGTCCCAGACGTAAAGAATGGTATTAGGGAGGAGGACATAAGTCTGAGGCTTAAGGTATGACATTGTAGCAAAGACCATCGATCAGAAGCAACAGCGACGTTCAATGTGAACTGTTCACGTAAAAAGCTCTCAGTTCAAAGTAAGCATTTTTTAAAATACTGTTTAGGCTCGAAATGCTAACAAGCGAACAAAAATCTAAGGATCTATATACTACCGTATTAAAATTTGATACCGTACTAAGATTGGCTTGACAGTCTCCTTGGCTATGCGGTAGCCCAAGATGCGAAATGTTTGTGATTAGGCGTGTCACACCATCAGATGTAGATATAGACGCACGGATAACCGAACGGTTAACAATATCCTACGCCGGTCAAATTGTATATATTTTATATGCAAGGGATATATCTCGCTAAAGCAATAACATCAATACGCCCTTTGTCTTGTAGTAGCAGATTGCTTGGGCACGAAAAGAATTTTTCAATATTATTTTTTTATTCACAAAACGCTTTTTCAAATATTCTTCAGTGCCATCTTCTGTGATATATAGCGCACCTCCACGTTGACATGTTAAACCCAAATGTGCGAATCATTATTCACGTTCATTCCCAGCGTACGACTTCACTTGTTTGTCTCTGCTCACTTTTATATGTTCTACACACATTCCCTTTTCTCTCTCGCACATAAATTCGGCCTCGATAAATTTCATTCACACACACTGCTACAATTTACTCTGCGACGGTACATATGGTGCATTGGCATTGTAATCCTGCAATTGATCCTGGGATTAAAGGTGAAATTGTGATATATTTGCATATGCGAGTGATTATCTTTGACACATGATTATATGTATTAGCATAACAAATGTGACTCACTGACTGACTGTCAGAGAGTGTGTGCTTTTACTTGCAAGCGTTCCTTTTCAATTAATTTATTTTTCGCAGATTTTCCATCAACTTTCATGTGATACGTGTTGTAAACAAGGGAATAAGAAAATGGAAAATTTTGCCAACATTTTTTTTTTGTGAAAATTGCAAATAAAAATAAAGTAAAATCTTCGTTGATTTGTAACGCAGATGATTGCGAGATCTTTTGATTGCTAATTTTGTCGCACAAGTATGAGAGAATATGTAATAATTTTTTATTATTATGGTATTTTATCGCACCAAAGCTTTCACTGTCAATATCATCATAGAATTATTATCATTAGACCAGAGAAACACACTCTAGGATTAAAACTAGGATCAGCACTAGCAACTAGGACTATCGGTGCTTGTTTCTGAGAAGGTAAACTAGACGGCTGGCCTAACCTCTTTAATATATTTTTAAAACATTTTATTCTCCTTATGTTCTCTCAACACTATCAAGATATCTGCATCAATAGACACCCCGCAAGCGCAAGTTTAAGCGTAGAGTTTTGTCCGCATTTACAACTTGGAGGAATAGATTTTGAAGGACTCCAATGGATACGCTGCGACTGTATGACTAAAGCAAGTTCTATAAAGTAAATGTTTTCGTCTTAACTTTCTGGAGATTAATTAGATATAACGGTGAAAAGTGAAGTCATTAAAGTGTGGCAAGGCTGACCTAATGCACACTTCGCACGGTTCGCCTTCCACAGCTATTCACCCGTTTCGGTAATAACATACCAAAAATTACACACGATTTTCATGTCCAAAACATCACATGACGTGATTCAAATTTCGCAAATTTAATTTACCTGCAATTTTTTTGCAAAATTAAAGCTTTTTCTGAAGAGCTTATTATTCATGAGAAATCTGATATGGAATGAGGTCCAAAAACTAGAGCTATGTGATCCATATTTGCTTCGCCTAAGACATTAGCAATTAGGCCTTCTTGGCATATATGAGTTTACATTTCCTGAGGTTCCTTACACATCCTTGTATCCAAAATGTAGACCTACGTGGTCCAAATTGGGTAACGTTGATTCTTTATCCATTTGCTACTATAAACCAATTTTCACCATGTAATGGTCATCATCATTTTTATCATATAAAGATTTATTTTTCGTATTAACGGTTATATGAGAGGAAGTTCAAAAAATTGCCCCAGCCAACTCAAATTTTTCGTACCAATTTTTCGTCCCAAATTACTATTACTTAGTGAGCTTTGTCGAAAAATCTTGAAAATTCCAAGTTTTGCATATAACAACCTTTCGCAACACGGTGTTATCTGAGAAGTGGTCTGATCCGAACTATTTTCAAGAGCATTCGTTCTTGGGTGCATTAAATTTCGTTAAAGTATTTCAAACCTTGCGGCCTGTAAATTGAACACAAGAACACAATGCAGACAGAGGGACAGATGTGCAGATAAGCTTAAATCGAATCGTAAAGTGTTTTGAAATCGATCGGTAATTCTATCCCAAGCACACGTGTTGTAGCTCACAATGATCGAATTGCTTCAACTGGGATTATAAACGTGCTCTGCCTGTTTTTTTATACGACAAATTATTACATATTCATAACAGTGGTTAGCCTTAAGTAACGGTGTTTGCCTATTCTTCTAAAAATCAATTGGCGTAAGTCACAATAGTTTTTGTTAATTAGATTATTCGATTTAGTTTTAGTTTTCTTTTTTTGTATTACATAATTTTTTTTATACGTCATTACTTTTGTATAAAAAAAAAAATCGTTATGTTCATATTCCTCTTTTATTTCTTTGCAGATAACTCAGTTTTTCAAATCCATTTAAATTACTTGGTTGTTTGTTTTAGTTATCTTAATATATGTCGAACTTGTTTCCAATTGTACAACGCCATGTTTACCAACGCTATCACTTTGTAAATGTGTACTTTCCTGTCTGAAGTTGTTAAGCTTTTTGTAAATTCTTTTCGGAGAAAAAATTTCTTGTAGATTATTGGAAAGTAACTTTGAAAATATTTTTCCTTAAAGTTAGTTTGCGCTTCCGAATGAAATAAATTTTATATGTTTATTTAGTTTTTTCGGGAGCAAATAATGAAGAATGATCCCTGTAAGTAAACTTTAAATTTTTCAGAGCAGCATTTCAAAAGTAAGTTAGCTGCAGCACTGCAGCTGCACCTCGCTACTGCTTTAACTGCCCCTTATAAGCTTATAAGCCCCAATAAGAAAAGAAATGTCCTGAAAAGTGTTCTTTGCTCATTAACCTTCCCAATAGCAAAAATTGAGAAACTAAGTAGCGCCTAAAAGCCTGTTCAAATCGTAAACAATGGCAAAAATTAGTGAACTTCCAAAATAAACGATTCCCTGCAATTTTCAGTCGAAATGTATAGCAACTACGACAACACCCGTTTGTTATAACATAAAGATAAACTTTATTTATTTATGTTTACTTTTTATGTCAATATTTTTATTTATACCGCAAAAATCATTTATTCCCTTGTTTGTCACAGTCTAGGCGTGCATGTCTTTTTTGTTGTCGGTAACATGTAAAACTCTATATAGCGGTATATACATATATAAACATATTTTTCACTTTTTCTGAAGTGAAGTTGTGCGTGCTTTAAATGTTCAGGTGCAACAGACTATTAGTGATATAAAAAAAGCAATCGAAGAAAGAGTGTTGTACGTATAGTTTTATTAACTTTTCAGAAGTTTTATTTTCGCATATTAATTATGAAATCTGATATGACGGGAAACTGTTAAGGTTTTATTTTATTTATATATTACAAGCGGAAAATATATATATATATATATGTTATATGCATTCAGACTAGGATGAGTTCTCAATATTTTCTACTTCAATTTTTTTTATTAAGGATACTTTTGAATTGACTCATCAGGAAAATTTTGGGAACGGGAGAATGTTTACCACAGATACTACACGGTTGTGCGGACGAGTACACGAACAGACGAACTGCCTCGATGCATTTCAAATTTGAAACTGTCCACGAATCTAAGTACTTTATGAAAGTATCGGTAAATGCTTTTTCCATGTTTTCTACTACAACAGTCTTTCTTGGAGTCCCACTGCACTCAGTATCGTCGATGTGTATAGGACAAGTTTTTAAATCGGCAAATCGGCAATAAATTATTGTTTCCGAACCGATGATGAATTTGAGCGATAATTTTGCCTATCAAATGCAACGATTTATCTACGCAAGAAATTCGAATTTTTCCCTCTTTTCGAAAATAACTAAAACCACTACAACACGTGAACAAGATCGAAATAACACGATCGAAGGACACGAATTGTTTAAAAACTGCCAGTTTCTAGTAGTTATACGAATTTTTTATACCCCTGCATCACTTGTGGTACAAGGGTGAATTTATATTTGTGCGGGCATATACTACACTCACAAGGATTTGGCATAGACCTAGTTTTTATTATATCGATCGATTCAGAATCACTTTGCTCCACCTATTAGTGATAATTTTCGAGGTATACTGATGAAGACTGATCACTTGTTAGACCACTTCTCATATTACGCCTTATTGTGAAAAGTGCTGCAATTGCTTTTCACTTCTTTTTTTAATCTTTTCTGGATACAGTAGGCATTCGGCCGAGTTAAGCAGCAGTTACAGTTATAGCTATAGTTAAAGGCTTAAATTATGACTACGTACAGCAGAAAATCGGTCAGACACGACAGCAAAATTCAATGTAAACTGTTCAAGTAAACGAATTTCCACGCGGCATTTAAAGCTAGTACAAAGTGTGGTCGCCCTTACTAGGATTGAAACCCGAAAATGACCATTTGGCTGTCGCGAAACTTATCACTCGGTTAAGGTTTCCACAAGGAAGACATATTCTATAGTCTTGAGATTTATTGACCGATGTGCTGTACACTATGCTCGGTTTGGTACGAGATGAAAGTGAAAGGATCACCTCAGGGTTCAACGTTGATTAATGATATAGATTCGTGAAAAGAATTTCAATTTCCGCTTTTGAATATTTTGCGGACATTCCAATAGGTGAGCAAATCCACAATCGTCAAATACAAAAAATTTGTAAATGCTTTAATTATTATTCGCTTCTCTTTTAATAAGTACTTGAAAATTTTACTCGGGGCGTATGATTGCCATTCAGTCGGCATTGTCTATTAAATTATTAATGCGTGTGTATCTGTGAATAAATATTTATTTACCGTAACATCACATTGTCAACAAAGGCAATTAATTTAAATAGCATAAGAAATCGTTATTTTTCACTCGTTATTTTTAATTGAAAAAATCGTTTTACGCAAAAATATCTCTGCATTTTTGTTTTTTTCGCATAACTGTCAGAAACTGGAAAAAATTGGTTTAATTATTACATTTTATTGTCCTTTCATATTGTGCTTCGAGTAATAAATTTCCCCGATATTTTACGTTAAAGCTCTTTTGTCTACATTCATGTCCTGTGCAAAGAGCTTCTTCCTAGCTGCATACTATGCCATATATTGAGTTTAATCACAGCAAAAAAAAAAAAAAAAAAAAAATTAAATTGCATTAAATATGTGAATTTACTGTTTGTATCTTTTAACCGAATCTTATTGTGTCTTACGAAAAATGGGTGTTTGAAATTCGCGAGAGAATGGGCGAATCAACAGAAAAATTTTTCGCTGTATGACTTGAGTGTTCGAACTAATTGATATTCCGCCTTTCCTTCCTCTTCTTCTTTGTTCCATTTCATAATAATCTGAGATGAAAATTTTTCGCAGCTAGCTGATGACAAAGAATCGTCAAAAGATCGCCTTTTCATGAAGGTATTATAAAAAAAAAAAAATTCTTCTGCAAATAAACATCGGCAGCTGCCCAAACCAAAAACTAATTGCTTTCTTTTCATTCAAATGCTCTAAAGAACACAAATTATATTCCTTTACGTGGTCACAAGCGCAAAAGCGAAATCATTGTTGTCGGCATGAATAGAAAGAACATTGGGGGGCGCAAGGGAGAGACACATGTGAATGAAAGCTAAAATCAAGGACGAAACGTGCAGATAAAAGCGAAAGAACGTATTGGCAAATCTTATGTCTTATATCTCACATGACATAGCATCATAGCTAATCCCTTACGTATTTTATCATCAAGAAAAACTCCCAACTGTAAGCATTGCAAACAAACATGTGTTTAGTTGAATGAAAAAACCTTTCTTCTTTTCTTTTTTCTTTTCCAAAACTACATTTGCCAGTCATCAGTTCAACTTTAGTGTTCATTCTTGTCTAACGAGAACAGGGAGTGCAGAAAAATAGAATGGTAAGGAACGGTAAGAGAGTAATTGGCTTTCGAGTGTAGCATTAATAAAAGTTTAAAAAAGTCTAAAAACATTAAATATATTGAGTTCATGTGGCAGTATTGACTTTCTATAATTGCACACATGTTCATCCATAATCCTATTATTAGTGTGCCATGTCAAGAATTCAGGAAAGAATTTATATTCAATTACCTCTCTGTCTCTCTCGCTCTTCACTCTACTCTTGTGGGTTGTTTATCGTATAATTAGCAAAAGAAGAAGTTCAATATTCTTCACTGTTTCAAGGGCACATAAAAGTGTAAGCTCGGATAAAATAACAAGTAAAGAAATCATAATAAACAACACAAAGAACCCTACGACATTCCGTGGCCCTATTTTTTTTTTAACGGTGTTTTATCACCCGCGCTAAAAAAGATAAAAAACTTTATATTTATATTTGCTGTGGGACACACGTACTATGGAAAAAGCTCAATATGGCAGCTTTTGAAAATAGAGGATAGTCGGCTTAAGTTGCACTGCATAACTGCCTTATGACTGATTATGTCCATTGTCAATGCCCGCTAGTGCGTACAAACTACGAATTTTTCTGCAAAACTTGGATCCGATAGCTTCATTTTTACGATAGGGAGAAGAGAGAAGAGAGTTTACCGCAGATATTAACTAGATGAACAGAGAAACAGACAGACAAACACGCATACGGACAGATGATTTAGTATTTGATGCTGATCAAGAATGTAGGTGCTTTGTGGGATTCTGTGTTTTCCTTCGGGATGTTGCAAATGTGACGACAAATTATGATATTCTCCATATCCTTCGGTTTTGGATATAAAAAAATTAAAAAAAGTGTCAAAAAATAAAGAATGGCATAGAGATGCCCTCCGAGCTTACAGCGATAGCTTATAAAAATCCTTTATCGAGGAAATAGGCAAAAGAAACTCTAGGCAAAATTAGCCCCAGAGGAGGAGCATGATAGTTTTTGAAAATAATTTCCCCATGATATACATCGAAGGATTTCACTAATTTGGCATTAACTGAAACATTTTTTGCATGATATATAAATCAGAACACATAAGAAAAGTATTTCACTAATATGGCGCTTATTGGAAAAAGTTTTTTTATTATATATTGCCGAGGGGGGAGCAATATGCTAGTTTTTGGAATACAATTTTTCTTGTTTTCGAAAGAATTTTTCCCACGATATATAGCAAACTTCGGAACATTTAACTAATATACTAGTTTTTGAGAAAAAAAATTTCTCATGCAAAGTTCAAAGAAAACGTAGTTTAGAATTTAGCTTGGTTTAGGTTAAGACATTAAGTACCAAAGATGTATTACAGGCCCCCGTTCTTATTCGGACAAGGAAAGCAATATTTACATTATTCAAATGGGATTTTCCATCGAAGCTATAATAAATAGGATATAGAAAATTAATTCCGATGAAAGTCATTTGATTCAATTGTATTTTTTATTATATTTATTTTTCAATGGAGAAAAAATATAACTAAACACGATCGATGGATCAGTTCGGTGCAACAGTTTGGCACATATTGTGGGCTAAGTCTTACTGCCTTTCTGGGCGAATTTACCAAAAGTTCTAATTAAATTTTTAATCGTTTATATTTTACGCTTTGCGAACATTATTTTTGGATCATATATTCCGCCTCATAGCTTTTTTTAATATATTACCCATGAAACTCTCTTTACCACATTGCGAAAGTGATGATGAAGTTAGTGTGTCTTTCTGCACTGCTAAAATAGAAAATAAACAATGCTAGTCAAATGTACACTCACCAGTTTCTTGCTCATATTAATTACATATGTACATGGGAAGTCATTTGCTTTTTCCGAGTTTATAACCCTTCTTTGGAAGAGTTTGTGGCAACAAAATGATGAATGAACGAATACATTGCAAATTTTATGTCAGCATCATCATCAATCTGCAGAAAGTGTCATAAAATGAAATATATTCTCGTATGTTGAGACAACCGCAATTTTATCTGTAAGAGGGGTATGAAACACTTATACGTATTTACAGACGTACATGTTGCTTTGAACGCAGTTGTTCTTGAGTAATTGAACTTTTCCTTATCGCACTATACGTACACTATAAGATACGTCCTAAGCATTGGCGACCACAAGTATTTGAAACCTAGCAATACATGTCGTTAACGATAATATCGATTAGTTGTTGATGTTTGTCTGTCTGCCTATCTAAATCACCTATGGTTACAAAGTTTTGTTCTCATTGTTTTGGTTCATTTTTGAAGAACAAGTTTTTGATTGAACATGTGTTTAAACGTTTAATGCCTTTTATTAAAAATCAAAACATATTAACGAGGATAAGAAATTCAATTTAAAGCGCACACCTAGTCTTTCTGCTATATGTTATATCCCACACCATTTGCGCTACAGTGTATATTGAGTCATATTATTAAGTGGAAGTAGATAACACGCGGAAGAGCTTAAGATGGACTCAACTTTTATCGATTCAGAATCCTTTTCTGAATTTATCTAAGCCTAGTTCAGGCTATAGGTCGCAATTTTTGAGATACTTTAATGAAATTTGGCACACTGACTTGTTATGACCCAAGCGCGGCGAGAAGTGTCGAAAACGTGATGCGATGCAAACCGTTTTCAACGGCGTTTGCCCTTGAATCGAAACACGTCAGTATGCCACGCTTCACGAAAATTGGTAGCTGTAGGTTGACAACAAAATATTTAGACAGACATCAGACGGAGAGGTGGACAGGTGGACAAATAACAAAAAGCAGGTCTATCTGCCTGTAACGAACGCACAAATTTAATGTGCTCTCTACCGCTAACGGTGTAGGGTCTAAATATTCAAATTATTTAATTTATTTCCGTGCGAAAAAATTCGACAGAATCGTTATGGAAATACGTTCTGATGTCATTCTAAGTTTATGTGTCAAACTTCATTAAAATTCCTTTTTGTTATTTTATTTGCTACTCATTTATTCTTTGCAGGTTTAACGAAGAAGTTTTTATTATTTTTTCCTTCGTCCTTTCATGCGACATTTCTTGCTAGCAAGAAACTGACAGGAGTGATGACAATATTAATAAGATGGCTATATGTGGTATACGTTTATTAACATAAAACTT
The DNA here is from genome assembly GCA_000688735.1 of Glossina austeni. Lineage (NCBI taxonomy): Eukaryota > Metazoa > Arthropoda > Insecta > Diptera > Glossinidae > Glossina > Glossina austeni. The sequence continues at coordinate 42,632 of KK502536.1, read as the reverse complement.
AATTATATATAAAAATATAAAAAACTTAAATAAATAAAAAACACTGATATCTATGTAAAGACAATTTTTTAGACGCTAAAGCATTACAAATAGAAGATAGAGCCTGATTGACATTTACCAGAAATGTAAAACGACAATTTAGAGAAGGACTAAATGCTTACCAGCAATCTAAACTGATCGCTGACTTTAAATTTGAGCTTCAGTTCTTCGATTATATCATTTTGCATTTCGTTACGTTACTTTACTTTAAAATAACAAGGAACACCAAAAAAAGAAGAAGTTGTAAGTTTTGGCAAAATATGTTTCATTATCATACTACACTGTGCACAGCAGTCTCACATTCAGAAAGAGTCCCCAAGGCCAAAATTTATAATAGAGATGCAGGACTTGCATCCACAAATAAACTTTTTTTCCATTTTTTAAACGTCTTTTTTTTTATTTATTCATTTAGTGTCCGCATTTTTTATGCAAACGACTTTATGAAGTATTGATTTAAAGGCAGAGAATAACTTAGATCATATACGCCTAGATTGACAACTCTACCAGACTTGAGATTTGAACGCGCGAACATTAAGTTATTACTCATGATTCTTTTTCTTTCCCTTTTTTTCGAAATAATCAAATGCATGGCCTGTGTACAACATTTTATGTCTGTATACGTAGCTTGAATAGATATGGTAAATGAATTTAAATTATAAGCAAAACCAATAATATTTAAATATTTCCTCAAGCAAACTGCTTCACGTTCACACTGAGTCTCTTCAAGTACGGTGCAGCGGATAATCTGTTTCTGATTCGCGGAAAACTTTTGAAAAAGAAGAGCAAGAGCTTAGAGAAAGAAATTAAATACAATTAATGTATATATTAAAAAATATTCAGATTGATCCGGATATATATGTATATGCAGCGTATTCCACAACGTGAGTATAGAAATAGGCACAACACCGGAAATCTAACATTACAGATTCCAAAACAAAGGTCACTGTTTTATACTCTGAACTAATATCAGTATGAGTACGCTTATATTTATTAAGATGGCAATATTTTACATATGTAGGGTGTCCCAAAATTTACACAAGATTTGAAATAAATAGAAAATAAACTTTTTTTTTTCAATTAACATTTTTTCAGTGCAACGCATAACCTTTATCGACTAAGCACTCATAATAGCTACGAACAAGTGTGGTCATCCGCATAGAGATTTGCACCCGCGAATCGCGACTACCAAGATTCATATGTGGCGGGCGTGTGAACGGATCATCTGACAGTCCAGTTAAAAGATCTCTACTGCCTTTGTCTGTGTTTTCGCATTCCGGCATTTTTCGGTAGACTTAGTTCACACATAGAATATTCGCGACTTACATAAACCAAATTTCGTTTACATGATGTTCTTTTAAAAGGTGACTTTCCACTGCTTAAATTTAAATTTAATTGCAATTTGTTCATTCATCGCACTATAAAGAACTAGGCATGCTTTCAATTATAACATATGCCTGAAGTGACTGCATTTTGCCTCTATTAACGTTGCCAACGTGACGGGCATATTTCGTAAAACAAAAAACATTTAAACGTGATATTTATACTGTTGTCAACATGTGCATAATTGTGAAATGGTAAAAAAGCCAGTCATTTTTTCACTTACGTCAATCATTCATAAGTAAATTTCATGCAACGTGCAAATAAAAGTCTCTTTGCAATTTAAGAAATGGAGATAAGCAAATATCTGCCTTCTGGCTTGTATTGCATTACAAATAAATGCAAGTAAAAAGTTTTTAACATTAAAACTAATGTATTTTTGTGGAGAATTGCGAGAATGAAAGAATGAATTGACCAAATTGCGTTTAGCAATAATTTTATGTTAGTTTAAATATAATTTTGTTGATCCTTACGTGCGGCAGAGATTACTAGCAATCGCTTTGCATATGAAAAGGTGTTCGTTTCTATTTCTCATGGTACACAGATAACAGGAGGAGAAAGACAAATTAAAAGTTAAAAAGCAAAGTGAAGACCATGCAAAAGAAGTCAGGCAATAAGTAAAGAGAAGGATTATTGAAAAATTTGATAACCATTCGCTCGATTGTAGTTGAAACTACATTTTCGCAAGTTATTCTCTTTTCCAATGGAATTCTTATAAAGGATATGAAATTTTTAAGAAAGAGAGAGAAAGAGGAAAAAAACAGAAACTTTTTTATGCAAAAAAGCAAACCAGAACATTATAGTGGGGCAATGCTGACTATTAGTAGTTACCCTACACCAATTCGCCTAAAACACTTATTCATTTGTTTTGGCAATAATACACCAAGAGTTACAGATTACTTTCATGCAAACATATATTTTTCATAAAAGCCCACATATTGGAAGAATCCTAATATGCGGTGGTAGCCAAGAAGTATACCTATGCTGTCCAAATTCGATAAAGTCAATTTACTACTGTGAACCGATTTTCATCATGAAATATTCAAAATTAGATCTTTTTATATTATAACGACTCAGATTTCGTGGGAACGGTTTTGGTGGACCGATTCGAATCATTTTGAATAGCGTTCGTCTTTGGGTAAGATCACGTCAGTGTGCCAAGTTTCATCAAAATATCTCAAAAATTGCGACAACCATGGACAGACAAACGGACAGACAAATTTCGGATCGGTATAACAAAAGGTAGGTCTATCTTAAGAGCCTTCAGCGTGTCACTTACATGCACGCAAACTTAATATACACAGTAGGATATTACAATGTAGAATTTTCTTTATGAAAAGCAAGAAGAAAAGCAAACGGGCAAATAATTGAATGAAAGAGTTTGGAAAATGATTCGGACTGCAATGTACTTATGATAAATTCTTTTACTCGACTGCGACGCTAAGAGTTGGCTATGTTGTTAAAATTTTAAACGTAGTAAAAATGGCCGCCCAGCGAATGAAATGCAACTCTAAATTTTAAAGATTTCATGATGAATTTGTTAAGACCTTTCTTTTGATAATAGGGCTGGCAGGACTGACCATACAAAAAATTGTCATTTGTCTATGAATAACGTTAGAAAATATAAGCGGCGTAAGTCCATTTCAGATCGTAGGTATACAAAGTTTGTCCTGAACCGGCTTTTTACTTACTTTCTTTTGTTATTTTTTTTCTTCTTCTTTTTCGTATTAAATTTCATTTCATTTTTTCACTTTTTCATTTAACATTACTGCACAATCTTGGTTTGCATACATAATTGGCTTTCATTAAAACGTGGTGTGAGATAGTGCCTGCAGTCTGACTAATCAAATAAAGACCGATAATTGTTGTTGAGTTGTGCAACGACAATAAGAAGAAGAAAACATTTGCATCAATTACCTTTTTCGTGGCTCATTAATTGTATTAAATTAGTTGAAAGGGTGGATTTTTGTTTTGTTCGTTTTTATATCAAACTCGTAGGAGATGAAACAGTTTACGAGAATATAATTTTTTTGATGATAGTAGTGGTGTCACTTTAATTTTCTTAACAAGGTGTATGCTCTTCTTAATCTGTTTGCAGTTTGTTGTTGTTGGATAACATGATAAAATCGAATTCCCATTGAAAGATAAACTCGACACAACTGAATTGTATACGAACGTCGACTCGCTCTATGTGCACATCATTTACCAGACATGTTTTAAGTGCTTGTATGTAAATTATAAGTTAATCCTTCGCATTTAATTTGTTCATGTTTACAGCCGTATTGCGGACGTTGTGACCGGTCACTAGTCATGGGAGAAAATTATGTGTTTTCTTGTCATAACAATCATGACTTTGTATCCAATTTTATATTCGCAATAAACTCTACACAAAGTAAACTTTGTTATAAACAAAGTCGTTAAGTCAGGAAAACAACAAGCAAAAGCAATGTAGTGGTACACGTCCCACCATTAAGTACCCTACACCACTTCACTTGATATGGGTATTCATGGTACAACTTTTCAAAAATTGTGCCTTATGTTGAAAGCGGTCCAAGAAGTGGTCCGGCCCGAAGTGTTTCCAATACCATTCATCCTTGCCCCTAAATATATCCTTGAACTTAATTTCATTAAAACGGCTTGTAAGTCGCTATCTGTAGCTTGAGAAACAAGAGGGATTGTCAAGCTTAGCTCGCTTTAGAAAATGACTCTGAATCGATCGGTAAAAGGGGAGCTCATCCTAAGTCCTTCCGAGAATGGCACACATCCCCACAAACACTTGTACCACGAGTGGTGTACGATATAAAAATGCATTTGGACATGCCACGTGTCTGTGGCGTTGCACAGCATAAGGCTGTTAGTTTAAATTGCCACATGTAAGCCTCTAAAAAGTGTGAAGCCCATCATAGCTAAACACTGAAGATATTTGAAAGAAAGAAAGGAAGAAACCAATACACAAGTTGTGTCCCTTTTATGCATTATGCAATTGTTGGTCTCAATCTCACATCAGACCAGCCTCACTGCTTTTTCTCTTTAATAGTCAGATTTAACCGCAAACCTTATTTTGTCATATCATTTGCTATTGCGGAACACACAAGAGCCCAATATGAATGTTTAATGAGTACACTGGGCGTTTTGAGTAAACCAGCAAAAGCGGTAACATATACGGCTGGGTCTGTGCTTTGTGTACATAAGCATGATGTTTGTTAGGAACTTTTTTGCCTGCACGTTAGCACATTTGCTGCAGGCTAAATAGTAGCAATAAATTATATCGCTTGTTAGCAAGTATAAGGCATGATCTCGTGTTTAATATGTGTTTGTGTTGTTTAGTTTTCGTTTAATTTTTATAATGATTTTGTTTAATTCGCTGGAGCAGCATTATAAAGTATTCTGTGGCGAAGATAGTGCGCTTTTTTGCAAAGATAATAACTTACATTACGCACGGTGGGCTGCCTTCATACCACTTGGTATTATAGAAACGAATTGCCCTACACTCTTAAAGGCATCTAAGTGCATGTCTATGTTTTGATTTCTTTTCTTGTTTTATAATTTGTTTTATTTTGGTTTAAAAGTGCTTACAAAGAATGAATCGATGGTCTCTGAGTACATGAAGTAAAGCGAAATTTTATTTGTTAATGGCGGGAGCAGTACTTTTTTTTTTTTATCAAAATAAATGTCATTGTGAAAAATTGTCGTAGGTCATAAATCAAAGCAAAAGTATTTCACTCACACAAGCTCATCAATCACACATTTTCGTTAAGCTATAAATCAAAAACTATATAAACTGACAAGCATAGTCATTAAATTTTCCCGTTGCACAGTTTGCTTTTTCTTTTACCCTAGGAGTTATATTGGTCATGCTTTTCTTTATTCAAACCAACAAATGAATAATTGAATAAAAACCATCAACAAGCAAATGGAAGTTCAAGCGAAAATAAACAAAGAAAAAGACTGAAAAGAGAATCAAGATTTGTACTGTTTCAAATGATTGCAGATATCAATATTCTTTTCATTGTTTTGGAATCAAATGCGTACACTAAGGAAAATCTACATATAAGACATACTCAAGGAGTCGACGTAACAACTGGAAAGCTAATATTTCCTAAGGAAGTTGTGGCAGAATAAAACAAACAAGAAAATTATATTGAACAGTAGCCGAATCCTTTATATCTGTAACCACCACGGTTGTGTTTACAAAAAACCCTCTAAACGAAGAAAAAATCGAAAAAAAGAAATTTCCATACTCTGCAGAATTTTTTGCTACAACCACCGCAGAAACAGCCACCGAATATAAAATGGAAATAATTGTCGTTGTGTCTATCGTATATCAATAATCTCTAAGTAAAGAAAGAAAAATCTAGGACGGAAAGGTGCTCTCTGTCTGTGTTGTTGTTTGTCCGAGTAGGTCCTATTTTCTATATCAACGTGAGTGGAAGAACTGCCAATGTTTTTGTCAAGTTCCACGCTAATATAATAAATTGGCTTTTGCGAAAGGTGGAACGTGAATGCCTAAATGAGTTTAGAACCTAATATTAACTCAGCATGTAAAGTCTATGAAGATTTCTTCTGGAAATTGTAAAAGTTTCGACAAAAGGAATATTTCGCGAACCTGTGGTGATGGCTTCAAAAATGTGCTACGGTAATAAGGATCTAAGTAATCTATTGCAAAAAGTGGCATTCGTTTCGTTTTTTTAAATGGAGAAGAATACATTCTTCTAACAACTTGTAATAGAGAGGTATTTTTTGTCAGGGGGAGAATAAAAGAAATCGTTCTTAAAGCGAGTGGCATATCCAGATACGTTTTATAATATTTGTGTTGCATTTTACCTTCTGCTAATTAATGTGTGAAAATGATCCCGACCTTTTTCGAGGAAAGGGTGTACGAAGATTGTAAGGCTGTGAATAAAACTGAAATTTCGTCATTTTAAAATGCTATCCTTAAGTTATAAGCGACTGTATAAGTCGCTACACGAAAACATATGCAACATAGTTAAGAAACTTGGAGCTCTGAATATGTTGTGTGGAGAAAACTTTGCTTTTGCAACTTAGCTTGAAGGATAGTCCTGTCGCAAGTGGCGAACGGTGGATGCTATGTTATACCCAAAGTTCTAAAAGCGATGATGTGGAGTAGGTGAACCATTAACATCGACGATAAAGCTGCATATTCATGTGGAACAGTCGAAACTCACAGCACTCCCATATTAAAGAGCTACAATTACTGTAAATATTTCTTTTTCTCCTTTTTGCTTTTTTAGTTCACAAGGATTTTTATACTTGTTTCTTAATCTTAAATACAATTAATAACAATTTTTTAATTTCAAAATTGTAAAGGAAAATCTTTTCGTTCATTTTTTACATCATGTCGAACACAATTTCTAATTCAAGTCCAATTTATTGATTAGTTAAAATTTTTATACACCTTAAGCCATATAAAGTTTCGACACGAACTTTTGCTTAAACAGGTTTTAGTGGACTTAAAAAGAAGAAAGAAAAGGGAGAAATAAGAGAAATTGTACCCACAGCCGGAATTAATATAAAATACCAAATGTTTACATATGAATTTTTATGCTCGGGATTCTCACGATAGATTCACTCTCATCCCCTGTTAGGCCACGATGCAAAACAAACATGCTTTTGTGTCGTTACGGCAAAGAAATGGCGCTATAGGCGATTGCCTTTTATTTGGCGGAAAGCTCTACGTTAGAGAATGTGATACCCGTTCTTATTACGACCCTTCGATTGTTGTCAGATGTTTAAACTATAAAAAAGGAGCAAATGGAAAAATGTATGGCCTCTACAAGTGATGTTAGGGCCATTCATAGAGGAGTTCTGCTTTACATATAATAAAACGTTGGCAATGCCCAGAAAGAACCATCACAGACCCCACAAAGTATTCTTGAATCGATTTAAGCTTGTCCGTCTGCCCGTCTGTGCAATCTCTAGTGTAAAGATTCTGCTTTCCAACAAAAACTTTTGTTTTAAAAATAGAAAAAATCGGTCGCGCCCACCCCATACTAAAAAGCATGAAAACTTAGTTCTTTTACTTTTTTTGTTTTTTCAATGTTAAGGGTAATGGATATAAACGATTCGGTCATAACCGAATATAATTTTCTCATTTGTCATATTTACATACTTAGTATTTTAAAGCGGCGGATGTTGCTTTAATAACAGCCTATCACAGCATCCTTCGGAAGTTTCAAGGCAGTATCTGTATTCGAATACTAAAGAGGAAGAGGAGTGATGCAAATGGCTTTCAAATTCCAGGTTTCTTTGAGAAAAAAGCATATTCCATAAAATTGTCTATCCATCCATTCATCGATGTTCTTTTCCTTTCCTGTGACACAGAAAGCTTGAAGGCATTCTGCATACCTCTTCCCTCCGAGCACTTCACCTGTGAAGATATTTTATGTACTTCAAGTGCACTCATGTATATCTCGGTTATTGCTTCGTTGCAAATGAACAATTTTCTCTTATTTTCTGGGCCAATTTGAGATGACGCGAAAACAACAGTTCAAAATCATTCATTAAGTTTCACTTACGGTCAAGTCGTCTATAACAACTTTGTTGTCATCGACTTTATTGCTATTTAAGTACGTTTTATATGATCGTGAAAAGAGAATTGCTCGTGCTTATGATGTAAGTTGTTGTTGCACTCGTTGGAGTAGTCAATGCTATTGTTGAACTTGTTGAATATCATAAAAACATTTTGACATAATTTTATTTTATGATCCCGTTATTAGGTATCTATTGTCATGCGTTTTCTATTTTTTGATATGTGTTTTGTGTTGGGTGCGATTATGTTCTTTTGTTACATTTATTGATTTCCCAAAGTGAATTTGCTTTGTATGTTTTGTTAGTTGATTTTTTAGTGGATGTATGTTTTGAAAGTGAATTTGCGTTGTATGTTTTGTTAGTGCAGTTGATTTTCGAGAACTCTTAATATTTCGAGAATTCTCATAATTTCTGTTTTTGACGGTTGCTTTCACATCAACTTTGATGATAGTCTAGATGAAGAGCAAAAAATGTACATGAATGTAGAGTATTTGCCCCTCCCTTCGATGGCATGGTGCAAAAACAACAAATACAATGCATTTGTGCGAATGAAAGAATAAGAATTTTCGAAATTTAATTGAATTGCAAGTCATAGAAACAACTCGCTTATTAAAGGTTTACATGACGCACGGACAACATAACGCCCCCGCACGCATGCACACATATGCGTTTACACGTTTGAAACATTCCATGATATGCTGTAGCTGTATCCTGTATGTTACTCTCTAAGGTTAAAGGAGCGTCTGTCTAGGCGTACCTTGAATGAAGCGCGGTTTCATACCGTTCAACATAAACTGTCATGCGTTACTTCAAATGGAAAGATCAGGGCTTCAACTTAAAGCTGATTACATGACTGGAACCTACGCATACCATAAATGTCGTTCAATATGCAAAGCACATTGTGCGGTAAATAATGGCATTCTTTGAAATGAATGAATGACAAGTTTTTCAAAAAGAAACAAGAACAAAAAAAGTCGTCATATTTTTATTACTTATTTTCACTGGAAAATATGTGAAAGGAGCCTGCAAATCAACATATACTTATATATATGTACAGCATATATTTATTATTTGTTTTAAGGCTGCAAATAAAATTTTAAAACAAACGAATAAAAATTGGAAAAAAGCTAGCAACACACTAATCTCAGCCAATACCGTACAATTTGTTCATTGGCTTTGAACCCATCCATGGGCCTTTAAAGTGCTTTTTATCTGAAATTGCTTTCAGTGGTTGCCAAGCATCCAGTGCCTTCAAAGTATTTGTAATTTGACTCTACACGACTATGTTCAGAAAGTCGACTTTTCGTACATTTCTAACATTTTGCTTCCTCCGCCTCCCCCTTCCCCCGCTTCCTACCAATTATTTATTTTTTGCAAATTTTATATCTTTTCAGAAAAAATTTCCTCACCAAGCTTTGAATCCCGCATCACCGTCATCAATGGCAACTCGGCGCACGCTAAACTACCACAAATAAAGTTTTATACTTCGTTTACACAACACTTAAGGGCAATTTTCTATTTGAAGACCGCCATTCGCGTTTAGCCAGAAGACCCGGATTCGGTGCGGATGGGTGAAGCACAAACACACACATTGGTACTTTGCTACGTATGTATCCTATTCATTCGGTCATAGTAAAGGTGAAAGTACTTAATACATAGTTCTCTCTTTGTTCCGGTTGAACTCATTCCTTAAATATTCCAGAATGCTGTGAAAACCTACGCAAAATTCCTAAAGCGGGCAAAACCGACAACTATGTGAACAACGTCGCTTCACCTTACATAATCCTTCATTTAGTTTTGTGTTAAAATACTAAATGTTATATTTTGTTTTGGCGAATCCTCGTAAGCTGCAAAATTTAATTGATTTGTTAGAGATCCTATCAGTCTTCACTTACTTTCGTCACAAAATATCAAAAAACAAGTAAAAACATTAGAGTCGGGGAAGGCCGACCATTAAATGCCACACACCAATTTTCGCTCGTTTCCGTCGTAGAATACTGAAAATTATACTTTCTCTCCTTATAAGAACTTGTCTTCCATAGCAACCCTAATATATGTCAGAGCCCAAAAAAGTAGACCTGTGTGGGCCGAATACCCTACTGTTAACTCTTTTGGTTAATTTGCTAATACGGACCTATTTTCGTCATAAAATAGGAAAAATCGAACCCTTTTATGAGGGGCTTACTACTATTCTTCAGAAATTTTATAAGGAGCGGAGTCGAAAAATTAAATTCATTTTGTTTAAAGTTGGTTCACTTAATTTTTATATCAAATTACTATCATAAGCAAACTTTCATCTCAAAAGGTCATTTATTTTTTCCTGAGAATTTTTATAAGCGATGGTAGCCGAAATGTAGGCATACGTGGCCCAAATTGAGTAAAATTGATTTTTTTATCAGTTTACTATTATGGAACAATTTTCACCATATATATATACAATATAAACACGAAGTTTTGGTAGGAAGGGTTATATGAGAGGTGGTGAAAAAAATTATCCCAACCGAACCAAATTTCCCCTATTTGTCGAAATATCGAAATATTATTACTCAGTGACTTTTGCCGAGAAAGTTTGAAAATTGCAATTCCTTAATAACTTTTCAAAATAATGCGTCCGATCTGAATCCTTTTCAATAGCATTCATCCTTGGGCTGAAACATGTCAGCGGAATAAATTTGATGAAAATATATCAAAGACACAAGACATACACACAGACAGACAGTCAGACTAGCTTAAATCAATTCAGAAATTGATTTTGAATCAGCCGGTTTTATAAAAAATATGTTTGTCTGCAAGCGTTGTACCTTCCTTCTAGATGTTGCGTGCATCCGCACAAAGTCAATATGCTCTTGTTCTACAGGCAGTGTTGGATATAATAGATGCGTTAAAAAATTACAAGTGCACAAATTCTGTATACTTAAGACAGTTAATGTAGGTATAGGAAACTCTCCGTCCTGAAGAACCCTGAAAAGACAAATACCGCAATGTAGATATGTTTATGAATAGATGAACATGCAGTTAAAAATAATAACACAGAACATTAAATTAAGACAGGAAGCTATGCAGCACACCTGTACTCAGTTTTGGTAAACAGTTGACATTATTATGCATTCTTTGTATGTTCACTTGTTGTCAAATAGCAAAGCGAACATAGTCACTTTAAGCACATTTCCCTACTAACAGATTCCATAGTATTACTGTCGTAAACTAAAGTCTTTTACAAAATATGACATTGTTTTGATATAAACGTGAGGTATACGTTTATTCCATGTCAACGTCATAAGACATAAGCAACTATGTTGGCATGCAGTCTGTTGTTCTATATAGTACATCAATTTCTTTGTTAAATAGGATTTGTCTTATAATTTGTATATGGCTTAATGTCTGTCTGTCGTTCTTCGTTACGTACTGCGAGACAAAATTATTTTTATGCCTAAATTTGTCTCTAACTGGTTCGGAATGCAAACACATGGTAACATTTGGCGAAGAATTTCGTAGCATACTTGCTCGTAAGCTGCAAAGCAATGTACAAATAGTTGAATAGAATGCCTTTGCTAGCACTCCTCCGCAAACACAGTAATACTTAAACATATCTGTCGATGGTAAAGGAAGAAAGAAAGGTAGAATAGTACGCATATCAAACTGATTTTCCTTTACTGTATTTTTTTATATTCGGCTTGTGAGGAAGTTAAGTTAACAGTTTTTGTATCCAGCATATCGGACGCACACCCTTGCAAAGGAACTGACTGAAGATGTGTTCAAAATTAAAAGGTCATCTTATTTCATGTTTTAAGTCTAAGATGTTGTTTATCACCATTCAAAAGAATTTGTATTTCTTTTAATAGGATTTTTGTAAATATTCCGAGATTAATCCAACTGGCACGTCGACTACATAAGATAGCGGAATTAGAGAATTAAGCATAACGAGAACTGTATATCGCTGGAAGTACTCCAAGTTCGTTTTAGGTAATAGTATCTGATACGAAAAATCTGTTTACATACACGACTGGAATGGTAAGTGAATATGAACCGTCCTTGACGCTGTACATTTGAACTAAACAACACCTTTTTCGTAAAGTTATTAAGTAAAGCTAAAGCTAAGTTCTTTAAGCTGAAATTGGTACCTCACCGCATTCAACTTTCCCAAAATTTCAGATGGAAATGAATAACTTCTATATTGGTTTGTACTATCATTCAACGCATGCCATAGTGTGAAGACGTGGATATCGTTTACTGCACTGTATATTTTTCTATTTTAAGCCGGATTAAATTGGAACAAAATGCAGCAGAAGCTACGAATTAATTTGACTTGGAATGAGAATGCAGTAGGTTAGAAAGAAGATGGCGAGATTCCCCGGAAAAAATTTTAATCTGCAAAATGATGAAAACTCGCACATGTTCGTCCGTCTCTACGAAAAGTTGCCCAAGAAGTGGCCTTCAAGTTGGTCTGGGAACATTTCCCGATTGTGGCAAATTTTCCATGCTTGACGCCTTCCGGTTAGTACTTGTTCAGATATATGCTGTCGTACTTAAAAGGTCAAAGTTCACGATGTGCGAAAATGAATCGATGACTACTTCAACACGCGAAATCGCGAAGTCTCTATCCAGAGGGTGTTCGTCAGTTGTCCAATAAGTGACAAAAGACCACAGCTAGTGATGATGAATATTTCGATTATTAAACTTTGCAAAAAGTATGTTTTAAATACATTCAAATTTTATTAAAGAAAACTAAAAGATTTTATTAGCACACCTAATATAATCGTGTTTTCATGCGAATGTTGACGCAAGCATTTGTGCGCGCCCGACTGCAAAGTAAACAAAGTAGTCAACTAACCACTCTTAGATAAGCAACAGCAGGAAAAGATAGCTTTCGCAAGATGGTGTCGTAATTAGGCGCGTTGGGAATTGAAGCGTACCAAAGCGAAATTAAAAAGAAAAGATTACGGCCACAGTCTTCTGCGATGAAACTGCTATCGATCAGTGATTTTTGGACAACGGAAGGTATTAAAAAAATTTGAAAGAAGTCAAACCGTTTGATCGTGCATATGACATTCAAGCTGCAGGTAAAGAAAATGTGCAGACATATTTTTACAAGCTTTTCGAAGGGCTTTTTTAATCGTACACTATTTGAAATTAACGATTTGGCAAACTAGATAGTGTTTTGATGAAAACCCTAAAAAATTGTTCTACTATTCGAAAACTGTAATTTTTTATTGCGAATTTTTCGAAAAGTTACATTAAAAAAAATTAAAAATAGAAACACTCCGATCACTTTGAAATAGCAACTTTACGATGCGCCACTAAGACTTTTTGTGACCTTTCACTGACTGATCCCTGTCTTGTCCTTTAAGGTTATCGCTGGTCAAGTTGTTGATACATTGTCACCAGTGGTGTTGTCGAGCCGGAACGCTCCGGAACGTCGTTCCGGTACTTCCTTTTTGGACAGCAACGCGTTCCGGAACTAAAAATGATTTCTGATAACGAGAATTT
>KK502536.1:0-29124 GCA_000688735.1 Glossina austeni | reverse complement strand
CGCGTTCTGGTAAAAAAAAAAATTAGCGTTCCGGTAAAAAAAAAATTAACACAACACCACTGATTGTCACTGACATTTTTCCCAGAATTGAAAAGGACTAAAATAGTGACCCCTTCTGCAATCTTGTCTTGTCGATGACAAGACGATACTAAAACTTAGCTTTAGCACTAGCCTTTCGCTTTAGTTTAAGAATATAGCCCAACCATAGGCTTTCGAGGCATTTGTTTGTGTACAATTGAACCGAGTAATTTAATGAAATATTTTGGCTTTGCTGGTTAAAATTCGTAAATTGCGGGCATAGCATGAAAGAGTATTGCTTTTGATTTATTATGGCTGAAAATTAATTAAACTAATCACATAATCAAATAAATGCATTTAATTAAATTGAAATTAAACAAATAACCCAAAAACAACACGTAAAAACACATCAATGGGCCATAACACCCCACAAAACACCGTACACCTCTCTGCAGTTATTCATAAAACGAGTTTCCGACATTAGGCGCTAGAGACACCGCAGTGCACCAAATGTCTTCAAAATATCTTAAATATTATGGCCGGTAGGATGGACGCCACAAAACAAGACGGATAGACAAGTTTAGATCGATTCAGAACGTGATTCAGAAATTGGTTCTGAATCGATTGCTATTATAAAAACTGGGTCTACTCCAAGCCTCTCTGGATGTTGTGTACATCCGCACGGACGTTATTATACCACAAGTGGTGTAGGGTATAAAAACCAATACTACGTTATGTGTTTAATTACTTCAATACAAATCCGTTTTCAATGAAATGATTCTGAAATGCTTATAAATGATGATAAGTGAATACAGGCGATGATTTTCAAGAGATTAGTTAGACGCTATTGTTCAGTTAGACGCTATTGTGGTCAATGCAGCACAATTGCAGAGATATCAACGGTATATGATTTTTTATTATTGTTTTTCATGTTTCTATAATCACACTACATGTTCTCTTTATTGAATAAAAAGTTAATTAAGCAAAAATCGCTATATTTTAAGCATATCCTATCATGCTTCGCCTAACCTTCACCGCTTGCTGTCATGACATTATTAAAGCGCTTTCATCATTTCCAACCACAACACATTTAGTATTTTTGTCGGTTTTCTCACAAATTTTTGTACGAATTTATTGGCATCTGCTTAAAATGAGTGGAATAAGCGATTTTATCGTCTCCTTAATTTTAATCTAATAAAAACACAAACAAGAAATAAATTGTATACGGCTTGAGTAGAATTCATTAACACGCTTCGTTTGTGTGGTTGATTTTATTGCGAAGAACTTAAAGGGCAATAAAAGATTCATTAACGTGTGCATGCCTCGAAGATCGTCTCGCTTAAACTATATGCGTTTGAATAATTCGTTCATGTTCCAAATTCTGTAAAATAAATTTGGTGTCCAAGTACTCAGCCGCCTTTTTGAATATGTTTGCTAACAACAGTTAAAGAGCTGATCTGATTCGATTGATTATATATAGAACGATATTTTTACTGAGGCAAAAGTAGGATTCGGCTCAAAGCTATGCGCCAAACACATTGCCGGAAGCTAACCAGTAGATTTTTGCTAATTGGAAATGGATTCAGACACGCATTTTGCTGATCTTCCGACCAGTCTTATAAAAGTGGTAAGAACACGTTTGCGAGCAATTTAATTTTTTTAGACAAAATTTATAACAATACGCAGCATGAATAATCAAAAACTTGTTTGCTTGATTGGTTCTCCAAGAAAGGTTTCTATACGATTCGATAAATACAGCACCCTCCAGTAATGGGCCCAACAACAACAACAGCCCACAGCAGAGCACATATGTTAAACACAGAGGTAGACGTAATGGTTCACCTTTTTCACACTCTACGCCACTAGCTGTACGGAATGTATTTTATTCGTACGTATGTATGCAACATCTAGATTGCGACGTATACCTCCTATCATATGAATAGATAGGCAAAGAGTATTCTAGGTCGACGGTAACTCGTATGTTCGTGTATGTGCGTGATGCCTGTGCATTCGGGATTCCGTGTTCCATTTACAGGTCGCAATTTTCGAGATATTTTGATACGCGGACATCTTTGGGATCAAGGCCGGACGCTATTGAAAATGGAAATGGACCAGCTTTCGAAACATGTGGCTATCCAATGCCATTTAATTTAGGTGTTGAGCTACAGCTTTCGGCGGTATATGATTGTGTGCAAATCTTCAAGGAAAGTTGTAGCTTTTAGAAATTGAAAATTTGTAGCAAACATAATGCGCCTAGTTTCGCCTTCTGTTTCGCGTATTCAGGTGCGAAGCCTACCTCCGCAAATCAGCAAAGTACTCAAATTTGAAGTAAAGGAAATTTTCATGCTGTGCTTAAAACATGTCTACATCCACAAAAAATCACAGTTTCGTATGGCTTTTGGCCAAGAGCTGCACTTGAACAGAGTAGATAAGGGAGAAAGCTAGAGAAACACGATTACTAATCGATTCTACTAAACGATTTCGATTTGAAGAAAATGCGATTCATTGAGAGAAAAGTACGGCGATCGTTTAATCTCCAGGAATATTGATGTGAATCAGCCACCAAGATTATAGCCCGTTGCATTTTTTTCTCTGCAATCACTCTGAAATCACTCCGCAATCTTAAGACGCACATGGTTTGTATAGGTTATCTTTAAGTCACTTTCTCATTTAAAAAGTTTTTGTATTTTAACTTTTTTGTTATTTTAACTGAAGATAATGTAACCCACTATGCCCTTTGGACCATAGAAAGGTCATCACAGTTCCTACTGCCGTAATCAGTACGAAGGAGTAAGTTGGCGGATTTGCAGAAAGAAGTTAAAAAGAATTATGCCCTCGACGTATGTAAGTCAACTCTATCGCGTTTAACCACTAATTGAAAAGAATTCAAGTGAATTTCGCTACAATATAACAAAGCATTCGATCTTATTCTTCTCGATTTAGCATCCGGATTGACCTATTCAAGCTAACTCTTACAAAAGTTGATGATGGGTATAAAAATGATGTGAATTTTTCGTGTACAGTAAAGCATTTTAAAATTCATGCGAGTGCTATAAAGAGACGCAAAGGTTATACGAAAAACAAGTGAGAAAATTATATTCAACTGGAGCCGAATCTTGCCATCATTTACACGGTCTGAAAATTTCTTATGCTCGTGGCAAACGTTATGAAAAGATGAGTATACTCCGTTCCTTGTGAAGGGAGTTCGTATAAGGAAAGGCATTTCAATGACAGGCAAACGAGATAATCGTGTACTGGAAAGCCACGAATGTTACATGAGTTTCCTCTTTCCGTTTGAGCGACAAGTTACGTTTAAGATATTTATGGATATGCAAACAGACTTAAGAAATTTTAATACGGTATCCAGACATGCCTGCATTGGCAAGTAGAAATGAATGTCATGTTATTGTTCAAAATATGAGAGATTACGCTATGTGCGTACTTGTGTGTACGTAGAAAGGTAAGTAAGTAAGCAGAGTTCCTTGGTAATTAAAAATATTTTCCTTATTTCTTCACCGAAATACGTGCGTAAATCGATGTGGTTTTTGCAAAAAGTTGTTAAATGAAATGCATGCAAATCAACTCTTCAAGGCTGTGCTTACTTTGAACGAAGACTTTCGTAATAATTATTTCATTCCGATTAAATTTCCATCGTCATTATTAGACAAAACGTAATCATGAAGTTAAAACAAATATTAGCTCACTCTTAACGTAAGGATGCATTCTCATTATATTGTTTGGTAACTTTTCACACTAGCGAAAACTTGCATGCTTCTCTATTCTCTTTCTCTATAAGCATATATATGAGAATTTACACACGCATGTACACGTCTAGAATGCATGTCTACTTCAGATAATTTAATACTTGAACGTATTCGGATAGCAAAGGCTTAACATGTTTTCATGAATACGGGCTTAATAGTTATGTGCGTAGTCCTGTGTGCACAGTAAGTTGCAGCCTGCTAGCCCTTTCTTTTATGTCAATTTAAGCTAATGTCTAGACACTCCAACGTCAGATAGCTAGACGGGGACTAGACTAAGTCTACCCTCTAAATTCCTTTGCCCTTCGAGAATATCGTATATAGATATGTCTTCAACGCCATCTGCGATTCGGCAAACCTACGAATATAAATCCCTCATGCTGCGGTAGTGGATATGAAGATTGTAATAATTGAAATCCAAGTTATAAAGAGCGAACAAACAGAAGTCACTCTAACAGATCTGATCTTTTTCAAGTTCATCGATTAAAAAAAACAACAATTCATTTATATATATTGCAAATCGAACCAGTTTGCACTATATAATATTAAATGGAAATAACATGCATTTAGTTTGCGCATAGACCCGAATACACGGTTTTAAGTATATAGACCTAACTAAATGCATAGATAGTTTGCACGATGTGGGATGCTGCCAGATAGTGTTACGAAATGCTTTAAAATATGCAGTAAACACAACATATGTTGTACGGGGTTCTATTCAGATCAGGTAAAGGGATCTCCAATCTATTTTTCTCTCTATTTCAAAACTCATGCCAAGCCGATCGTTTATTATTATATAACCACATCAGTTATATTGCATGTCGTCTCTCCCAAGTTGTCCACTTTGATTTTAGTTAAAGCTTAACTGCATCCTCCTAATGGGAGAAAGACCTTTGAATCTAAAAAAGTAAAAGTTGCTTCGTGTAGTTGCATAGACTGTCAGTGTATTGAATATTTTTGCTTTACAAGCTTTACATTTTATATAGCGGGTCATAGAGCAGTCGCTTCCTTCTTTTCTGCCAAAATTTTCAAATTCAATAAGTTCCCCATTTCGCGCACGGTGAAGTTAATGAGAGTGCTATAAAAAAAACTAGCAAAGAACTATATGTTAAAAGTTTACAAATTCTACTTATACTATGAGCACATAATGTATGTGCTGGCAAGAAGATATGTAAGTACATAACAAATAAATGTAGAAATAAAGACGAAGGCATCATAACGTTTTCCCACTAAGTTTGGAGTATATTTCTTTAGTGTTTTTTTTTTTTGGAAATTTCTTAAAGACATGAATTCGTTATCATTTTTTTTTTCTAGTACCGAGCAACGATGGATGAGGGATATAATAATTTTGTCAAAATTTTTGCAACACCCAGAAGAAAGCACTAGAGACCCAACAAAGTACCTTTATTCTTGACCAGTATCAAGCTGTGAATCCAGCACCGAATTTTACAAACCAAATTCCAACTGTCCGATTAGCTATCAGTGATTCATCGCATTCGCTGCATGTTTTTTCAGGCGTCGCCTTAGTGCTATTGCGCTTTTTGATTCTCCCTTTCAGGGGTTGACAGAAGACTAACTGAATCCTCGTCTATATAGTGAAAACAAAAACTCGTTTGTTTCGCTTCTATTCAGCTACATCGGAAGTTACTTATGACTCGACCTAATATATTCAACTATTCAACATAAACGGATTTTCTCATCCACTCTTATAAATAAAATTGTGGCACTTGCTGTAGATTGATGACGATGGTCACATAAACTTTACAATGTGTTCACTCATTCATTATTTTGTTGCCACAAACTATTGCAAAGAAAAGCTATAAGCTCAGAACAAGCAACGACTTCCTATGCACATATGTAATTAACATAAGCAAGAAAATGGTGAATATTTATTTATATATAGTGGTATTGCTTATATTTCATCCCTTCAATGCGAAAAGACATGCTAACTGCATCCTTACTTGCGCAATATGTCGGACAAAGCCGGAAAGCGCAATAAACTCCGCAGAGTTCAAAAAATTATTACAATAAAAAACCATGACGCGGACATATACGTTCCAAAAATAATGAGAAACATATAGACGGATAACAATTTGATCAGAACTTTCTGTACAGAGAAAGACAATTTCATGAAAAGAACAAACGCAATAAGACTGAGCACGTGGTAGGCATCAAACGATTCAGTTAATATGCAATTTCCAACTTTAATTACATTTCTTTCTCTATGGAAAAATAAATATAACAAGCAAGAGATAATTGAATCAAATGACCTTCAGAGGAATTAGTTTTCTATACCCTATTTATTATGTCCTCGATTGAAAAATTCATTTGAATAATGAAAACATTGGTTTTCTTTGTCAGAATAAGAATAAAAACCTTTAGTACTCTCTGTGTTTCTAATTTCGTAAGAAACCGAATTCTAAACTACGCTCTCTTTCAAAATTTTATATTGATTTTAATAGAATTAGTAAAGATGATCTCTGCACTGGAAAGCTGGTCAAAATATATTCTGCCTTTTGAAAGAGTTTTCTCTGAAATCACATTAAAGAAATTGATTGAAGCATTGCAACTGGAATTGGACGAAAGGACGGTAGAAGGAAGTGCAAAATCGAAAGAAAAGCTTCATAAGAAAGGGAACTTCATATTCATTGTTTGTGTTCCTATCATTTCGTTCCTATTGAAACTTAATTGCATTGCTTCCAGATAAATGTTATGTAGTCTGTTCAGATTTCTCTTGCAAATGCTTACTTTCGTGTACATTTTGTAGTCTGCATAAAACCTCTACGTCTTGCAGTAAAGAAGCACTAAGGCACTCACCTAAGATTAACTATGCCTATGCTTAGAAGGGTGCTTCGGAGACCCCACAAAGTATATTTATTCTTGACCAGTAGCAAGCTCTGGTCCGACTTGGGCATGTTCATCTGTGCAACGTGAGAATTAAGCATTCTCCCGATCGCAAAAATGAAGCTATGTTTTTCAATTTCAGGCTGGAATTGAAAATGGGCCAATCGGATGCAACAGCGCGCCTACAGTACCGCTTAAACTGAAAACTCGTCGGTGTTTCGAAACAAATAAATATAAATTCATTTTTTTTTTTGGGTTATTACTTATCAACTGTAGCATATAAACCTACAAACCCTTTAGCGTATTTTCTGTGAGTGATGCAGCAGCAGCTGTACAAGAAGAGGGAAAATTGATCGCGCCTATCCAATATTATGTGATAACCCGCAGAGGTAAGCTTTAAAAGTCCTATCAAGTGTATAAATTCTTGACCAGTTTCAAATTCTGGATGTACCCAAACAGCTGCGTCTGTTCATCTATCCATTCGTCCGCCTGCCTAACTGTGTAGTACCTTTGATAAACATACTCCCGTTCACAAAAATGAAGAGATCATCTACAAATTTGCAAAACATTTCGAAATGACTTAAACTAATCAACGGGCCTATGGAACAAAATGTTATAGACTACGAAAATGTAGTTCTCTTCTTTGTTTTTAGTTTAGTTTAGCGGTGGATATAGAAGATTCGGTGGCGGCCGATTAAAATTTTCTTACTTTTTATTTACTTAAATGATTTTTGAAATATTCAAAAATGGAAAATGCGTCGAAATCTAATAAAAAAAGATTATATATACCTCGGAGACCTTAGAAACTTTATGTATATATAACCACATCCTTCTACCTGTCTGCAGAGCTCCTTCTTACCATGGGAAAAATTCAATTGTAAAAAGTACGGAATTGTACGGCTTCAGAGCTGGGCAGTTCGCGCAGGCAGGGTTGACATCAAAGATGAGCAAATCGGTTAACGAGCGCGCCTTCAAACTAACCTTCAGCTAAAAACATCGAGTTTCAAGAGCAAAGAACAAAAGCAACAACATTTTCTGCTTTTTGGATATAAATTACAACAGATGTGACGATAAACATTTTTAAATTCTCTTCTGAATGACTGACAAGCGTAGATTGATTCAACATTTGATCAAGAGTGGGTATATTGTTTAAGGATTCTGAAGCTTTTCTGGTTCTTATTTACACCTACAGAAATTAAAATTCAAAAATGTGTTCTATAAACAAATTGACGAATCTAGAGTACGTAGAGTTCGATTCAGCTATGGGAGTAAACAGATAAGCTTTTTTGTGTGAAATCATCGCTTCTGTTCGATTGCATAGCAAAAACATGGAACTCGTTTCAGTGAATGGATAGATTTTCCCATTAAATTAATTAATTAAACTTGCAAATAAATGAGTATCGATTTTTTCTTATTTATTCAGCGTGAATTTCATCAGTCAGAATGCTTGAATTTATTTCTAATTAATTTAATCAACTTTCTATTGCAATGAATCAAGAATCGTTTGGTTTTTTATTACACATGAAAATATGAAATGTTTACGTTGAGCAGATGGAATCTATCCCATACTATTCATTTCCCATTATCTCTTTTGTACAAAACATGCACTTTGAACGATAACACTTTTAATAAAAAAAGGAAAGAGTTTTCCCAACAATACAATTTTGAATGATTTAAGTTATAAAATATTGAAATAAAAAAAATTTGTCCTACATTCGAAATCAATTAATCAATTTGCTAAGGCGTTTGCCTCACCAGACTTGAATTGTTCTTAAGAAAATGGAAAACAATTCGATGCATTCTTCGTTTTTTTTTTTTTTGCGAAAACTTGACTCTGTATAGAAAGCCGAGAAGGTCAAAGCCGCGACTGCCAAGTCAGCGTCAGCATCAGTGACGGATTCGTATATCAGCGTGATTAAGATCCTACATCTTCTTAGCCATAGCGAATGCTCAACCGGTACACACACAATGGACTGCGGCTAGTTCTTATTCTGTTTCTCTTTCCATATCTTTCCGTCCATCACTATATTACAGCTGTAGGAAAAGTCCCGTGATTGATGGCTCATAGCAAAAAAAAAAAGAAATATGTCAGCGAGTGTGCCTTCTCGAAAACGTCTGGAAGATATATCGAAAAATCTGAAGTTATGTTCGACTTCCTTCACAAAACTCACAGCTCGCAACCGTCACTCATACATTCATTTATGCTATCAGCGTAAGTAAAGCGAACATTTCTGATTTCCAGCAGAAACTCATGATATGTGGCTATGGCTTTGTTTTCTTGGTGTTTATATCTTTTTGAAATTTGGAAAGTACTTAAGTGCATTATGGAACCAACTAAGCACGAATAATACTATGAGAATAACATAACACATCAACTAATTGGCAATTTTAGAAAAGAGGAATTGAGCACAAAAGCCCTAATAATTCGCATTATTAGTAAAGCCTCGGATTTATAAATTTCTAAAATGCATCTACAAATATACGCTACCCAATATTCCCACACACACTTTACCAAGCGCGTGGCAATAGTAAAGTCATTAACACACTTGAATGCACATTCAGTGTACACTATACAGCGCATACTACAAAGCTTGGAAGCAATATAATGGGGGCTTTTTGTTGTACACATTCAAAGTGAAAATCTCTAATGATTGAGCGAACGGCAACCAATGATTTGATAAATTACTTGCACTTAAACATCTTTTCGATTACTAACATGCGTGCACATGGAATCCACATTTGTTTGCGATTATTCGTATAATTTTCACTTTAATTAAAAACTAATATTGGTTTTCGTAGTAAGTACCGAAACGATGAATAGCGTTTTAAACATTGCATGCTTGTTTATCGTTGTTAGCATTCCCATCAAATATGATTTTCAAACCGTCTGTTAATATTGTTTAGGATTGATTGCTCAATAAATGCTCACAAGAATGTGAATTAAATGGCTTTCGATACCAAAAATATACCTAAAATTAGATAAAGTCCCGATTTTATGCGGCAGACTTGAAATAGCTCGCAGTACCTGATTGCTCAGTAAAGAAGGCCGCAAGCAGACGACTTTCGGCACAAGCGTTGATTTGTCCCGGGTTGGGTTTCCCTTGCCGGGAAGTGAGCCTAGCAGAAATTGATTAAACACAACCTTCAAATATTAAGAGAATTATGTTTTATTCGCCATATTTTAATTCACAACGATTTTTATAGCAATTTTGCTATAAACCCCTAATTAAAATTTTAGTCTTCAGCATACCTTGCGCGCGGTTTTCTCATTTTGTGCTTAAGTTGCTTTTCTGAAAGCCCTCCCTGCCTTTGAAGAAAAATTTATAGAAGCATTTGGAAGCAATTAATAAAAGTGTTAAGTAATAATTTCCCGACAGGATTTGTAACCGATACCATTATTTTTGCGGCTAGGAGAACGTTTGTCGCAGGCAAATAGACATAGTCTGGGGACAGACGGATAGAAGGACTGATGAAAGAACAAACATGCTTAGATGGATTGAAATTTATGGGCTCGTACCTGTTCTACTGAAATTCATTGAAAATATAAAGAGATTTATAATAAATTTGAGGGGGAAAAATGCCATCAACTTTTTCCTTCACCTAATAAGAAGTCATGGAGTGACCTCCACAGGAAAGTTCGTCTCCAAGAATTAATACATTTTCATTCCTCTTGAAATGAAGGAGAGGTTTTTATAAGGGGTATCCAAATACCCGAGATTTTGTTTTTGTTGCGCAATCGCCAAAATCCTAGAACAAAACGAGGAAACATTTACTGCTCATTTATAAGATTTATTGTATCTATAAATAAAAGGAGAAATTCGTGAAATCTAATCAGTTTTAATAAATAAAAGAAACCTGCTTGCTCGCAAAAAAAAAGTTATAGGTTTTTAGTATGAACCATTCTCAGTTATCCTTAGAAGAATCCCATGCGAGGAAAAACACGATTTTCAAAACCCTACTTGAAAATATAACACATACAGCGGTAATATAAGACTTGAAATTTTGTTTTTGCTTTAAGCAGCAGAGACAATAGCAGAAAAGCCCGCTCCGTTGGCTCACAACATTCATTAAAGCGCGAAATTTAGTACAGGCATCCATAATGGCGAGAGACGTAGGCAACATAAAAGCTATTCGACATAGAAAATATATTCCTAGTTGGAAATATTGACAACTGCATGTCATTTATTGTCTTTAAAACACATTCGCAAGCATCCCAGTAAGTCGTGTTTGTAGTCACACGCGGCGTCGTTGGGAAAAATATTTAGCTCCTTCTGATTGACATCTTTCTGACTGTCGTTCCTCGTCATAAGTCTTGCGATTAAATTTCAATATGGCCAAAAATTGTTCGCGGAAAATCAACTCTTGAAACCTTTCAGCCAATTCGGCGCAACGTAATGGTTCCCCAGGATGCTCTCGATAACACGCAATCAATTCATTCCGCAACATTACTATTTCACCTTCAACGTTGCCAGTCCATTCGAGCGGTTTGTCAAATCCGTTTTCATATTTCTCTTTAGTCTTCTCAAATTCGTGTTCTTCCAACTCGTCAAATGCACGATCCAATAAAACATCAGATTTGTGCGTCCATTCGTCAAGATTACGCTTATAATGTTGATTACTCTTATATGGATATTGGTTCAGCCGCTCCTGCTGTCGATGCCTTTGTTGCTGCTGCCTCTGTTGGTGTAGTTGCTGTTCTTGTTGCTGCTGTTCCTTCTCTGACATTTTTATGTCCGACTTATTTTCACTTTGCCTCCGAGCATTTTCCAAGCGTGTAACAACCGACGGGGATACTTCTACTGATTCCCGCGTCTCCGGATTTTGAATGCCTATTATATGTGGGACGGAGTTATTGGCGCCCATTTACAAACTTTTATATTTGTAAAATATTCTTTTTTTTAAATGAAATTTTGAAGTAAAGGCTAATTTAAATTGTTGAATTTTTCGAAAATAATTCTGATAGATTTCATTTGCATATGTACTTGGAACGAGAATAAAAATTTTACACAAGAAAGTTAGTAAACGCAAGTCTCCGAATTATTGATAATCCATAGACCGATAATAATGGTTCTGGCACTGCAAAGTAATCTTTTCATCTTGTTAAACAGCGGTTGAAGAAGAAACAAGCGCTAGCTTACTCCTCAATTTCTGTAGGTAAGTAGTAAAAATGCAATGAGAAACCTGAGAAATTGACAGCATCATCCCGAATAATCTCACATAAGTATTGACTTCCTCAATTATCGCTTGTCGAATATGGACTTTCAGCTTTGAAATTTCGAAACTCGGGGGCCGAGAGTAAAAGAAACAAAAAAAGAAATAAAAACACTATAGCGGCGCACGACACACCATTACATACATTAGACTACATCGCTTAATTCGCAGTTATTCACATAATGACTTTTTGAAAATAACACGTTAGGTCGAAAAAGCGGCCTGATCCGAATGATTTTCAATAGCAGTCGCTTTTTGGATGAAACGTGCCGACGTACCATATCTCATCAAAATGTATCAAAAGTTGCGACCGGCACACTGAACGCAAGGAATAAACGGACAGACAGACACACGAACTGAAATTAATTTATTGATGGCTCTCTCTCTTAGGCCCTCCTGACCAGATCGTACATCCATAAAAGCTTAATACCACATGTTGCGTAGGGTATAAATAGAAATAAAAAAGTCACACTAATAAGGATTATTGTGCTCAACGCGCTTGCTCACAATAAAATGCACTACTCGTATTTTTTACTGCCTACATTATCACTTAAGCATAGCACCTCTGTAACAGCCTAAAAAATACAGCTTTTCGACAATTTTTTCGTAATAGAAGGAAAGTTAATGGAATAGTAATACTGAAGAAGGTACTTAAAGTATGTCTTCAAATGCTAGAAGAAAAATTTTTGTTGAAAAAAGTAATTTGTTCACACTTGCATCAAAAAAGAATTATAATAAGAGACGTATTGTGTCAAAATGTCGATGTCATGCGCTCATATACAAGAAAATTTGCTTAAGAGATCAGAAAGCTGTCTCGTAGTCGGCTGAATGTTGAATATGTTCGGTAAAGTTTGTAATGAAAAAATTAATTAGTTCTGAATTTTTTCGCAAAGGAGTTTTATGTTTGTCACATTAATTTCTTTCCTAGTTCGTGACATAAAATATTCGGTGAAAAAGGAAATGTTTTGAAATCGTGCATAGAAACATTTTTTGTGGAAGACAAAAAAAAGAAAAGGAGTTAAATAACATTTTTGTTTCCTTGTAAGGTTTGCATTGATATCCACCACCAAAGGGGAGGGAAATATTCATTTTGTCAAAGAGTTGCAACACCCAAAAGGAAGCTTCAGGGACCCCACAATGTATATATATTTTGGATCAACATCAAGTTCTGAATCAATTGAAGCATGTCCATCTGTACATTCGTACATCCAACTGCTCGTCTGTCCGTCTGTCCGTGTTTTCATCTCTCCATCTGTTCATTTTTCCATCTGCTCACCTATCCGTCTGTTCGTCGGCGTAACATAAGTGGCAAACATTCTCTTGGCCGCAAAACTGAGCGAATTTAGTTCAAATTTGTCAAACACATTGGAAGTTGTTGCTCGCACACTGGTATTGTAAAGGCCAAAACGTTTAAAGAACACGCCTACAATGCAACATGAGCTGAGGACTTTTTTTTGGATTTAAAACTTTCTTGATAAAAATTTCTTCACATACTTCACAACCATGGATAAAATCAACCTCGCTCATCCAATATCATAGCATATGAAAATTTAATTTTTTTTTTATTATTTTTTTAGTCATTTTTAAGAAGCAGGTGATGGATATAAAAGAGTCGGTGACAGCCGAATATAATTTTCTTACTTCTCTTTTATTGCAATTCTCTGGTTTTGACAAACACGTCGGGTCATGTTTACAACAAGTGCTTTTCCTATGGCATTTGCTTTTGATTTTTTTACCTTTTTTGTGCGTTCACTCAAAATAGCTAAGCATCATATTGAGCCTTCGGATGTCGGTTTGTATGTTTAATTGTTTGACAATTCAACATTACGTACACTCGCTGTAAGACTTACTTCGCTTTAAGGGTTACATCGGCTTCGAATAGTAAAAAAAGCATAGTTTTTCTAATTTTTTTGTAATATAATAAATAAATCGTTTTATTCAAACTTCTAAGCGTAATGAAAGGGCAATATTTAAATATAATTTTGTAAAGTTTTCATTTAAAAATGTTGGCAATGTACTTGCCGAGAGCTGGCCTGCGGAATATTCCTACAAAAATGTATATTAGTGGTGGTCGGGATAACTCGTGATAGCTTTATTTGGATGAAAAAAATTAAATATTTTGCGCTAGAAGGTGAACAGGACCTTAAAAATGGAACCGTACTAAAGCTCGGTATTCCTGCTACCGAGCTTCCGGGGACTCTCTCTCCTACACATTTACTCCGATTATTTGAAACTTTGGAAATATACTTTTGAAATGTTTTCACATGTCCCTCCATCCATCTATTTGCCTTCCTGCCTATCCACCTGCAGAGTGTCTGTGGCACACATTCTCCTAGCCGCGAAAAAGAAGCTATCGACTTGAAATTTGGCAGAAACATTGGAAGTTCTTGCACACAAGAAAAAAGCTATAGGCATAAAAGATTCGACCATAGCCGAATATAATCATCATTTTATCATTTTACTTAGAAATATCACTCAGAAATGCCACGAGTCTGGGCACTAGCTTTCATTTTCGTTTTCAACTATTTAACAAAAACATCTGAAAACGAAATCGAAAGTCACTGCTTTTCATGGTCGCAAGGTACGGAATAGAAACTAGAAGCTGAACTTAAGGTTAAATTTTTAGTAAATGCTCGCAGACGAAGTTGGAAAACAAGCATTGTTTGCCAAGAAATGAACTGAGGACTGCTAAAAAAATAGCATAACGTAAATTTGCCACAACAAAATTCCTTTGGCGTCCGAATATTTACAGAGACTCGACTACGCGCCGTATCCACAACTAACGAGAACTTTTTCATTATTTACTGTCAATTGTAGTTACACTGACTCTTCAATGGCCCAAGAATCATCGTTATTACGCTGCAGCATATATTCATTTTCACTTTGTGCACGTTTGAGACTTACGTATTGTTTCAATTAAGTGAAGTACTCTTTTAGTTTTTAATATTTCCCCATGGCCACGATTTGTTAAAGAGACTGTAACAAAAATGTTGTAAAATGAAATGTTAATCGCGCACAAGTTAAGCAGGCACTACTGCCTACTCAAGTGCGTATGTGAATGTTTGTATTTTCATGTGAAAAGTATTTAAAAACAAGTGAAAACACTTTAGTAGCATACGGCCCACTATTAAATACCCTACGTCACTTCGCTTAATAACAACTTCTCGAAATAAGGCTTTATATTAGAAGTGGTCGACAAAGTGGTCCCATCTGAATTTTTTTCAATATCGTTCATCCTTCATCACAACATCTCGAAAATTGTGGCCTGAAGGTTGAATATAAAAAAGTAGGATGGACAGAGGGACAGATAAGCTTAGATATAATAAACAGCGGGTCTATCATAGCTTCTTGTAGGTGTTGCATACGTCCGCATAAACTTAATATGCTCTTGGTCCACAAGTGGTGTAGAGTGTGATAAATAAGTAAAAGGTGGGCTGTCGACGAATTCGTTGGACTCACCGCCTTATCTTTAAAAAAAAGAACAAAAAGTGGGAAAGCTATACGTGAGGCAATGTGTAAAAATTGGAAGACATTTTCCTTTATGATCTTTTTAAGTTTGTCAATTTCGAACCATTTCACCCATTCCGCTTGAGCTGTCTCTTTTGCCGACAAAAAACCTTTCCAACGCAACTTATTCCTGAAGCTCGGAGGACAAAAGCACACCGTTGAGTGTCCAATTAAGACTGCATTGCGGATAATTTGTTTATTAGATTTTTCGGATGCTCGAATAAACGCTTGGTACCGTAAATTCATTACAAAGCGATTATTAATACCTTGCTCGCTATATATTTCGTTAAGGCACTTGCCTTGGTTTTGACTTGCATTCCTTATGCATTTTATTTTTACTAACTACTCTTTCCTTTGCTTAGCCCTCTTTTAACGTGCTTCCTCATTACTGTCAAAGAAGTACGCACGTCCCCTTTGCTTCTACATGCTCTAATCGTTGTCCTTGACGCTTTAAAAATGGTTTTCTTCTTTTGCTTTGTTACTGCTGATCCCAGGAATTTCTAATGCCACTACACGTATGCGTATTTCTTACATCGCGTCTTCAAAGATGATTTTTCTTTGCTTTATTCTGTTGCAGTGTAAATTTAATTCAATAAAAACGTCAACAACCCAAATATGACTGAGATTAGGAGAAATTAGGATTCTATGGTAAATGGCTTTTAAAAAATTATAAAACTCAATACATACTACATAAGGAAGGCAAAAACACAGGAAAACATGGAAAGAAGAGCTAAAATTTATCAAGAGATCAGCTAGGAGCCTATGAACTTCCAAGAACTCTGATTTTTTTATTTTTATATAATTTTCACAACTGAAACTTTTTTTAGGGGCACAATGAGTCAAATTTAATGGCTGAACTCTTAGCCAGTTGCGGTCGACCACGTCAATGTCTAGCGGCGAGAAAATATTGTCGAAATCAAAGTAATGCAAGTAGACATTTCTTTCACGTGGCACGGACAACTTTGCAGTCTTTATTATCCTACAAAAATGCACTTTTAGCATTTCTTTTTCGCCGCATCGAAACTAATGTTCTTGAGGATATATCTGCTAGGTACGACATCCTTCGTATCCTTTCGCCATTTTGCATACTTGTAATTTATCGCTTAGCAAAAGACAATTTGGGCCCAGTGACGTCATGGCAGAATTCGGGGTGATTCCAGAAATTGCAAATAAAGTCCATTTTCCAAAAGCAAAAAAAGGCTGGGCTTGATCGCTGCTTGTAGAGTACAATAAGACACAACAGTAAAAATTTGCATATATGTTCTATAACTAATCCTCCCAAACGTTCTTAAAAATGAAAAACGTCGGGCGCACCTGCCCAATATTATAGAGCATCCAAATTTCATTGTTTCATGAAAACGCTTGCTGCACCCTGAAAGATATTCCCCCTAGATCCTAGAAAGTATATCTAGATATGTTTGTCCGTTCTACTAAGCGTCTTCGGCCCTGCCTGGATGCAAAATTGAGAATTTCGGTTCATTATGGCAAAACTATTGGAAGTTGTTGCCACAAAGTTGATATTAAAAATCAACTCCATCGGTCAAAAAACACGGTCTTCTATACAAGGTAATCTCTGTTTGCAAAAACAAAAGTTTGCGTATTTTATTTATTTTGATATTCTATTTCATTATAAAAGTTGTGGATATAGAAGATTCGGTCTCAGCCGAACATAATTTGCTTTTCTTGTTTCTGTAAGCAAAGGATATTAAGCGCGTTTTATTGTGTTTATATTGTCAACGAGCAAAAAACAGAAAAGGAAAAGAATTTTCTTCGTTTTAGATTCAAGCATACTTGGAGTACCTTGGCATTGGCAAAATTGTTGCTACCGCTTTGTGTTTCAGCAAATATCTTTAACACATTCTTTTGAACACAATCATATTGTATACGACAGTCGCTTTTCGCTTTTCGCTTTTCGCTTTTCGCTTTTCGCTTTTCGCTTTTTTTTTTTTTGCTATTATTGTACACATGGCATTTTTAGTGGAATTAACTATTTCGGAATATTTTATGTGTGATGCCTGTATACGATAGGTGTGTCAAACTCTTCACATTTTTAGGCAGACTTACAAGTTCGCTACACTTTCTTCTAGCTTTACTTGTAGCACTTTTTCAAATTATGATTCAATTTAAAAGCTGAGCTAAAACAAGTCCGAATGAGTATCAAAGTATCTAAGAGAAGGAAAAAAGTTTAGTAAAAGAACTATAGCGATTTAACATTTCATAAAATTAATAATTTAACTAATTAACAATATTTTAAAACAAACTTTATATGTATACGTACACTTAGTTCATCTAATTACCGCCTAATAACCTACAATAACTTGCTAACTACATTAATCCGCCTTTGAAAAATTACTTACACTATTTATGGAATTGACTTCGATCGTCATGACCTTTTGAGAGGCTTACCAAAAGTTACCCTCGATACGTACGATACGATATGTAGTCGGTATTGACCGTTTAACACTGAACGTCTTGTTTCAATGTTTCACAATTTTCGCCCATCAAATTACCTCATAAGCTTTCGTTGGTTATTGATGCTTTTAAAAAGTGTTGCCGAAAGTAGTCTACATAAGTACGTGGATCCATCGTCCTGAAAAAGAAGAAGACGCTTTTAATAAAAATATAGAGATAAAGTTTAAAAAACCAATATTGTTGACGACATTATATAGAGACCTGACGTACAACGTACGCAGAGTCAAAGGGGGTGCAAAGTCAATTTAACCATAAGCACAATGTTAGCATCCAAATATAGCAAAATTAAAGTATAGAACGAATGAAGCTTACACTGTAAAGGTCCCACTGTCCATCCAAAATTTCACGCAAAAAGAATGAGTTGTGCAGCTGTTGTAAAGTAATCAAGTTCCACACAAGGAGCTTATTTCTACACCTGATATATATATATGTATATATATATATATATATATATATATATGTGTGGTGTAACTTTTCCACTTTAACAAAAAACTTTGTTTTTTTTAGTTTGATTTTTATGTAATATTTTTTTTTTCTTCTATTCAGCAAATCAGCTACCGAAAATTTGCTGTGACGTGATAATAAAATAAATAACTTCAAGACAATTAGACAGAAATTACATTTAGGATGTACACTAAAACAACCAACAACCCAATACATACATCCTATTTCTGACATGCAGTCATTTATAAATACAAACACATATATGCTTTTATATTCACGCAGGCAGCATGCCATAAACAACCCAACAAACCGTTAACACATAAAAATCAACAAACGACGGTAGCAACAATAACAGCGACGCCCTCAACACCAACAATAATAACACCATTGTCAACAACAACAACAAACACAACAACAATAACAATAGCAATCACAACAAGAAGGAAAACAACTCCAGCATTTCATAAGGCGTTCCAAGCAAATTTTAATAATTTTTCGTTTCTTGCTCTCGTTTCTTCATCAATTCTTATAAAACGTAAAACTTTAACAATTTTGAAAAAAAATTGCTTTTGCATTATTTATTAATAATAAGATTGATTTTGTCTGCAAAAAGAAAGAAAAAGAATTTGAAATTAAGTGAAATTTAATAAAACCAATATACACAACAATAAATTTGTGTTAAATGTTTTAAACATTATTAAAGAAATGTTTATATATAAAAATTAAAAATTTTTAAATATTTGCAAAAAGCAACAGATTTTTTTTACATTTACGTGTGTGCCTAACATTTATAGTTTAAAAGGTAATCTTAGTCAAAGTAGTTTCAAGAAAAATTGATAAAACTTTCATATCCATCACAAGTGGTATATATATTAAAGATTCCACAAAGTATAAACAGATATATACTTGATCAGTGTGAATAGTAAATAAGATCTGCCTTTCTATCTGTGCCTCTCTCTCTCTCTGCCTAACTCTCTTTCTTCTTCCCCCTGTCAGTCTGTCCTTCTGTTAAAGGTACGACTCTTAAGAACTCAAATGTTCAGCTCAAAGGTTTTCCTTTCGTCATTCTCTGCGCTTTAAAAATCTATAATCTACCTGCCAAGATATATCCAAAACGACCAAAAACTAATCGTTGTCCTCCCTCTTTCAAGTTGCAATTTTTAAATTGCAGAGTTTTTCCATTTCACAGTTTTATGTCTCGTCTCTACTAAAATCTTTACATCGTGAAAGAAAAATGTGTTAATACGACGAGACGCGGTATGGAATCCACACACACTCCTACAAGATACACGCAAGGTGCATAATACATGTCATACTTTTTGTTTTATTGGTTTTTTCAATTTTATATTAAATTAATATTTTTTTTTTTTTTTGATTGTTCTTCGAATTAATTGATCGAAGTTTTTGCTTCGATTCTAAATAAATTCTATTCAGAAAAATATTTGAAATAATTACTAAGATATATAGAGGAAACTTGCAACACAGATGTAATGTAGGTTTATATGTTTGAGACATCCAAGGAATGTTTCTACTCAATTATACGAAATATGCAAATTTTGCTATTTTCATACTTTAGGCGACTTTATTTGCCAAACTTAATCTGCACAACATACAATTTGAATTTTCTGGGCGTTGCCTGTTGACTCGCTTTGAAGATGAGTATATTTCTTTTTTCTTTTTAATGCTCTTTTTTTAATTTTCATTATTTTCCTCCCCGGAGCTAGGTTAACGATTTGGAAGCTAAAACTCTTGTACGCTGTATTCTAAAAAAAAAATACGAAGTAATTTATATTGACTAAAGAAAAAAAAGAACGACTTTAACCACAAATGTAGTTTTAAGACATATGAGTATCCTTTTGAAAATCAAATTTAAATACAAACGTGAACTTGTTTCCTTACTATAGGTTCGATGTTACGTAAGTAACATTGTTTCGATTGTTCTTGCTATTACCGATTCTTTGTTCCTTTCGCATTTTACTAAAGCATTGATGGATACTTGTAAACGATCCTAGTAATTCACGGTCACAATTCCTGAACGATATCGTGGCAGTAATAGGAAACCACTAAGTTTGGATGCCAACTTAGGGTTGGCTTTGTGTTAACTGCTAACGTAAATATTAAGGTGTAACTAAGGGACGTTACATGGACGCCATAAGGCTTTTCTTCTTTGCAGCGAAATTAGTATGACAGAGTTTTGTTGCGTATATTGACACCAATACAATGTCACCAAGACTATGTCAATGTTTTCTCTTATCTCCAGCAGCCGTTCACAACTCCAGACTACAGTTGATTATTTATACGCAAGAAAAGATCCCACCAGCTTGCTAAATAAATCTCCACAGGCTGTGTGAATGGTTAAAGGATTTTATAGCTGTACTTAATGGGAACTGAAAACATGTTAGTCTTTGTCACAGGTATTAGTTTTCATTTAAAGATCGCTTCAGAACTCTTCGCCAAAAAGAGCATGCAATTTATGTAAGCAATTGGACGCAACAACGGGCTGGTTACTCACAGTTCTCTGCATTTGTTGCTTGGTCTTGGTTTTTTACCCAATACGTACCTTTACTTAGCGTTTATTTATTTCTCACAAAGTTGTTGCGAGGAGAAATTGAAAATATTGACAGACATCAGCGGTAATGCAAGCCCATCCATCACAAAACTTCCACAAATCGTACTCCTAAAGTTCGCTTCCCCCTAAAATTAATATAAACGACTCTTGCTATTTAAAGTGTAAATTTCACTCTTATTTTCGGATATATTGGTTTTTCATGGTACAAGCTTTCAAGAGGAGGCGATACTCTGTTGTATTCTTTACCTTTTGTTTTGCATATCAGCATAATTCATATGGGAATTGTAAAATACTACGAGCACCCGTAGGCCGTAGTATTAGAGCTATTTTAAGCATATATGATTTATTACGAAATGGGGGAAGAAAATAATATTATACTTTGAATTTGAATAATAAAAGAACGCATATTCATACGAAGTGTAACTTTCAGCAATAATTTTTACAAAGCAATTTCAAAATTGAACTTCAAGGAAAAAAAGGAATAAAAGGGAATTTAATGGCTTTTAGGTCATCGAATTTTTTTTCAACAGCAAGACAAATGTAATTCGCTTGAAGCAGGGAGGGAGGGCAAACAGAAAAGTTTTTGCTAAATTCCTTTTAAAAACCTTTTCTAAACAAATGAAAGTTTATTTATTACCTCCCACAGGAAGAAGTTGTATGATAAAAAGTATATAAGTCTTATCAATATAAGCAGGGATTAAACGATGGTCGCTTGTATATCTACGCATGTTAGCCAAGCATTAATGGTAGTCAATGGAATTTGGCATATACATTCGCGATTGGATTGGAAAATAAGCGCGATCTGGCAGCCTGTCATGATCTGTTTTTTAAAATTCTTAACAAAGCGAAAAAAGTCAGTGCAAAGTCGTGTTTGGGTTTTGTATTATTGCGTCTTCGACCTGAAAGGTGTATTGCACCCGCCCATCCCCCTACTCGCCCAACTTTAAGATTCTTATGACTCCTCTCCCCTCCTTTAATTCGCAGCACTATCCTGTGTGTGGCGTTATGAAGCCGAATACTTGGTGTGTGATTTTGCCTTTGACAGAATCAACGTGATTCCGTATCGGAGACTCCTACGCTTTTCATGTGATACATGAGTGAATTACGTCCCTGACCATGCCTTCAACAAAATATTTCCTGGGTACTTAAGAACCGTTTTTTTTTACGCCTCTTTCAGAAAATATAGACACAATTAGGTACTGGATGTGAACACTTCGTCCCAAGGCGGGTGTAATTTAATCCTGCTTTATTTTTCTGTATTTCATAATGCTTTGTAAGAGTTATTCAAACCATTGCTATTATTCCTCTTAAAGACATTCTTTAAGCCAAAACATAACAACGCTTGTGTTTCATCCCAAGCCGAACCTGGAAGTTGATGTAAAAATTATAACGCGCGATAATGTAAAGCCTGCCAATGTAGGCTTACAACAGGAATCGCAATTTGAAAAACGAAGCCAGAATGAATAAGAATGACATGCTATCCGGCTTGGTATCAACAAAATATTTATCTGCATTAAAGCAATTGGAATAAGCATTTAACTCGTCTTTTAAGGTAAGAGCCGATAATGTGATTTCTAAAAAGTCGACCACCACTGCTCAATATTATAAAATATTAAAATTTCATTATGTTGCCAAAACATTTGCAACGCCCAGAAAGAAGCCTCAGAGACTCTATAAAGTGTAGGTATCATCTATCAGTATCAAACGTGAGCCGTTGTAGATATGTTTAGCAGTCCATCTGTCCATCTACCTATTAACTTCTGTTGTAAACGTACTCACGGTCGCAAAAATAAAGATATCCGCTTCAAACCCACGATATAATTTTCTTATATGTTCTATTTATAGTTAGTTTCTTGCTTGTGTTTTTTTTGCTTATTGCTCACACTCTATATAGTATTCGGATTAAGAATTCGATAAAAACATTTCAAACGAAATTTTCCACTGTGCCATGGACTGCGACAAAATCGTCTTGCAGCATCTCACCTCGGTTCACCTGAGATACCTACCTATATATATAATATAACGACAACAACACACCTGATATCAGGATCTAATTTGGACATTGCGCTTAAATATCATCGGACTACATGTACGTACTACATGTATATCAAAAATTTATATTATCCTTAATACTTTCATATAGTCATAGATTTATTTGTAAAATTTTAAAATGTCAAATGGTTTTACAAAAAAAACTCCTATTTTATTATAATTCAAATAAAAATATATAGAATAACAAAAAACATAATTACGTTATATTATTTTTAGCTTTCCGCATGAACGTTTGCACATATATTCTTTTAAAATATAAAATATTTACATAGATAAAGTAAGCGAATTCTAATATTAACCTCTGTGGGAACTTTTGCAAAAATACTTAAAACTATACGCGGATTCCACATTGCATTTATATGTAAAAGCGTTTATACTGCGACATCCTTTTCTGAAATGGGAGAACAGGTGGGTATATTTAAAAGTGATCAAGTGATCATTTTTCCTTATCGCTTTTCATTTATTTGCAGAAGTCATTTCAAACCAAGCACTAAGGATTATCTAATCGGCAGACTACATTTTACTAACGAGAGACATGGGTCAGGTCATTATTAAGTTAAAGAGATCTTTGGATTTATGCAGCGATAGTGTTGTAAATATCCTCAATAATCGTCGCAAACGTAAAGCGACTGCTGTTGCGAATAATTCCCATGAAGAGCAAGATTCATACGGTTCAAAAACGCCAAAGATAAGAAAACTTTTAAGTACCACGCAGTACATATATCAAGAACTTTACAACGAGCAAAAAAACTCCGACGTGGCCATAATGGCTCTAAACAAAGTGTGGTATTTGCATAAAGTCTATTTATCGCAGAGCCCTTATTTTTCTTCCATGTTTAACGGATCTTGGCAGGAATCTTCTCAAGATTTTGTTCACATAAAAATCTTGGATGAGAACATTACTTTAGAAGCTCTAGATGCTGTTTTTGGTTCCCTGTATCTGGGTGAAATTGAAATCGATGATAAAAGCGTCATATCGATTATAGCTGCAGCCACTTTGTTTATTTTAGATAATATTATTAACAAGTGCACCGAAGTGATGGCTGACACAATTAATGCTGACACTGTTATGCCCTATTATGATGCTGCCTGTCAGTACAATTGCCCGACTATTATAAAGTCTACCTTTAAATGGTTGGAAATAAATTTACTGAGCATTTATGCAAAATATCGCAATATTTTGAAATATATAAACATAGACTTGATGACTGCTCTAATATCCAGTCCAGATTTGTATGTAATCGAATGTGAATTCTCACTTTACACTATGCTGCGCGCTTGGGTTTACTTACATTTACATCCCAATTGTGATCTCGAAGGGTTTCAAGACCAAAACGAATACCAGCAACAGCAAGCACAGCAATCGTCGTTGGAAAAGGCCGCTGCTTTTGCAGGAAACGACCATAGTTCGCATGCTATACAATCGTTCTTTTTAAAGCGAAAGGAAACATCTTCATTTTTGCTTACGGTTGAAGGTCAGCAGTATTTGAAACCTTTTCGGGCCTTACGTACACAATACCTAATTACTTCTTACTTGGGATTGAAAAGTGTATTAAACGATAATATAATTCCGAAAGATTGGATACACAATCACGTGGTGACACATTGGAGTTCAATATTAAAAGTGAACAATTTGTCGGAGGAAGGTCCGCAAAATCTTAGTCCCGATAAATTTAATGAAAATAGCGCGAGAGCCGGCCGCTTAGTCTTGGAACCTGGATGCCAGAAATGGTGTTGCGCTGGCATTCATTCCGGTTTAGACTTAGTACTTGTGTGCAATTCTCACGTTCTAAAAATACGACGACACCTTGCTAGTGAACGTAAGCATTTGCAAAATTTACAAACTGAAAGTCAATTTATGATACGGGCTTCGATGACTTCGATAAATTCTCAACGTCAGCCGATGTTTACGCAAAAGTCTAAGATAACCTCTTTATCTTTAGAGAAAAATGAAAAGGTTATTTTAATTAAAATGGATCCTCAGCTTGTGTACCCATTACTCGTATCAGTGAACTTATTGCTGGCTCCGCCAACGGCCTCAAACGTTTAAAGAGGTTATTTTACTAAACTGTAGGAACCGATCGGGACTTAGGAACGGATTATGGAGGACTACTAACAATCATCAAACAGCCTGTGGAACAATTCTGTTGTCCGCAATAGTACTTACAACGCTGCCAGCAACGTGCTCCCCACATAACACAAAACGATCAATTTCCGCTGCCCTTCAATCATTTTAACCTCCGCGTTTGGTTCGGCTTGTTTCGTTTCCCTTTCTTCCTTAGTGACAGGAAGACAAGCACTATCCATCACACGCAATCAAGTGGATTCCAAACTGTGTTAAACATTCCAACAAATATATTTTTCTCTCATTTTTTTGGGTAACAAATGTCAATCTGTCATTACATTACATTATGCTACCTTTCCAAAATATTCCTGAAATTAAATTTATCCCTGAACGATATCATTCCTCTTGTTTGAAATTCACTCTGATCGCAAAACTTATGCAGTTGCAATCATCCATACGTAGCCCACATGAACAAATGCTCAAAAGCTATGTAAGTTATTTTGTGTTAAACACATTCTGTAGCCTATGTCCAAGTAGCGTCGATGAACACCAATGCATACATATACATAACTTACTTCGTAACTTCGTAATATCACAGCATTGAATGTTGCGAGTTTGTATTGATTCGTTACTGATGAAAATGTTCTTTCTTGTCCTAGTAATTTTTAAGGCATTATGGATCGCTACGGCCAATCAAATGTTCGTTATATTTACTAACCCAAGGTTTCATAAAAGATATTTCATATCATGTCATTTATTGCTTGTTCTAAATCTTCCAAAATTTAAATTTCGAATTTGACGCAATGCATATGGCGTTTGCCCGTAAGTGTGCTCCTTATTCAAAGCAATCTCTGACACCACAACTAAAGAACCCGATGTCGATCTTTATTACCCGACTCATTTGGCCGGCTGTTAAATCGCATTATGTTTATTGAAGCGGTTTGACGTATTGAACAAGATCTTGTCGCGAATGGAAATGAGGAGAAAAGTCTTAAGAGAGAAAAGGTTAAATAAAACAAAAAGAAGAAAACCTATGAGATAAAATCCAAAATCGTTTAGTTACGTGAGTTAGACAAACAGGGGGTTTTTTGGATAATTTTAGGGTAGATTTAATTAGCAATACTTATCCTTTCTGGTTTTTTCAATTCGAGTATCAGGATCGAACCCTGCTTGCCCTTAGCAAACACTGTGTTTATGTATTATTTCGAAAACAAGTCACCAACACCAGGCATAATCCTTATATTTTTGATGACCCTTTTATGTGTTAAATTTCTTGACAATTATTGCCAAAATTTCCGCCAATCGCCAGCTGCATAAAGCATCTTTAGTTTACATCAATGACAGGTAACGCATCGTAAATATTTATTCGATTTTATCACCTTGTCAACATTCTATTCGGATATTTCGTTTTACACAAACTTAGGTAATTTCCATACAGAATAGTTTTAGCACATATGCCAGTTTCGTGACTGTATAAAATAATAATTAATATCTGCAACAGCTGTGATTGCTTAGGAAGTAGGATTTTGTTGTATCTATTTTACCAAAAATAAAATCATTTCTCTGTATTTATATAAAAGCAACTAAAAATATTATAGTGAACCAATAAACAGTCAACACCACTGTACTTAATAAAGCTGCTCATACAAGGACTTGTCAAAATAAGGGGTTATAAGGGAAATGGCCAAGGAAGTGCTCCGATCCGAACCAAATTTGCTTTTCTTGAATCGTGGAATTTTTTTTTTTATTTACAATCAATTTGTTTTCGTAGGATTATTTAGAATTTATTTCGGCAAAATTCCGGACTCGTCTGCCCAAATTTTCTTTTTCGACTCAAATTTTCTTTTCCAAGTACCGCTGCCTTCCGCAAATATTCTTTTCATATACACTTCTACAAACACATCACTATTATCTGAGTTTATGGCGCCATTATTATTTCGTTAATCCGCTTTTCCGCTAATCCTTTTCGTCGGCCGGCAGCTGGATGACTAGCACTTGGTTTTTCCCCCTCTCGGAAAGTTACTTTCTGGGAAAATCAATTAGTGGGAATGCACTGAATTGGGACTACAATCTCAATATACTTTTTTATCATATGTGGTGTAGGGTATGAATATGTTATTGGAAGATTTATTAATATTTGCGACTTTACATTAGAATTATTGTAGTCGTACAATATAGCTTTCGGCGGTTCTTTTAAGATCTAAGTGGAGGAGTAACATCGCTCTTGGAAGACAACTTGCCTTTTGCTTGCCCTTGCCTTTGCAAATCACTTTAATCCCACGGTCTTTTTGAGTGGTGTTTTATATGTGCAACGACACAGTAGTTAGCCTTTGGGGCCAGCTATAGAGATCTCACAACATTTCACAGGATTCTTCAACCAAAACAAACACTATATGTTCCATTTCAGTCGAATGAATGGGACGTGTAAAACACGCACATCCATTTTTACGTGTAACAGGAAAAATCTGTTCTTTATAGAGCTACAGTGCCTTGAGATTATAACCTGCTTATCACTTTTTTACTTCGAAAATCCTCTGCGTGTAATTAGCGGCAAAGATGGGAATAAAGTTTTTCAAAGACAAGAATCATTTAAGCATTGTCCTGTGTGTGTGTCATTCAGTAATTATGCCAAAGAAATGTATGTTCAACTTTTGAAACTTAGCAATTCCGTGCCTATTGTTGTTACTGAAAGTTTTTCATGTGCAAGCTTTAGCAACTTTATTCTACTTACCACCAAACCTGTTTAAATACGCGGATGCTGATGCTGCTCCCGTTTTCAGTGTTCAATATTTTCACGTTTGTGTATGGTTGAATATAATGAAAACACATTTTCAGAAGCTCGAAGCATAGAAGCATAAAATCAACAGTTTGACGTCACAAATTTATGTCATTAAGGTGCACAAGCTGTCATAAGGTATTATTCTCACAAAAATAATTAATTAAAACCAAAAATGCCTATTATACAACAACATTGGAGCGCAAATTTCGATCGCATAATGTCAAATAAAATCAAATTGATTTTCAGCTTAAAATATAATAATAAATTATTAATTAACCAATTTTTGAGAATTTTCATACATTTTCTTGCCGGAAACTACGTTTACCTACATGTTCTATAAACCACTAGGACACATATTAAAAATTTTAATTAATAGTTATCAGTATCACTATCAATAGTCATTTATTAAATAATTGAAAATGTTTAGTAAAGCAGAAAATGATATCGAAACCTTGAATTTAGTCAGAGTGTTTTTGCCCATCAACAGTATCATCAACTTTATTAATAATACGTTGGAGTAATCTTTCAGTTTTCTCTCTGCAACAAAGCCTTAAGTAAGTTATTGAAGTCGTTACGTGTCTGCTCATAAAGCAAGTCCAGGTTTGCGGTGAAACGAGTCAATACACCTTCGGTTACTGGCACTGTTACGTGTCGGTTCTTCAACAAACAACAACAGCAAACTAATGCTTTTCCATAAGCATGTCTCTGAGCTAAAGAAAAGCCGCTTAATGGTAAACTCTGGAATTAATAGAATCGTTTAAAGTTCTACGCTGCAAAGGCGCAGAGTGGTTTAAAGTTTCTCTAAGTTGTGAATGACAACTAACAAGAAAACTCGCATGCTGTTCCAAATAAAATTCCCCTTATTTTCTAAACAACAGTTTTGCAATTTTTTTTCCCAAGTGAATCACTTAAAGTTAGGTCGGTCACCACCTAATCGGAAAAGTTCAATTGAATAGACGCCTTCTAAATTTGATTAAGAGAAAGTAATTAAAAATGAAAAAAAGGACTCAATAACTGCCCCATGCGTACATGCATATGTACGGGATGTTGTCATGTAACAAAACATTTTGCTTTTACGTGTGCACTTGCGTTGTACGTCGCTGCGTTGACAAAGTTTTTCATACACCACGGAAGTAGACCAATGCACGTTTATTTCATTTATTCGTTTTCACTTTGTGAGGTGAAAATATTTTTAGTTATCACATATGTACTCGCGTTTAAGCAAGACGACAGATTTTAAAGTTTTATAAATAAAAATTTAATTACAAACTTTAACTGCATTTTTGATAATATTTCCAATTACTTGTACAAATTAAAGAAAAGTTACAAACTTATAAAATAATGAAATCTTTTAATTCTCGCACATATTTTATTTATTCAAAATAACAATTGCACTCGAGGA
>KK502535.1:557273-683340 GCA_000688735.1 Glossina austeni | reverse complement strand
AAGATAAAGAAATATTCGTTTCGTTGACAAGCAGAGTAGTAAACTTTT
The DNA here is from genome assembly GCA_000688735.1 of Glossina austeni. NCBI lineage: Eukaryota > Metazoa > Arthropoda > Insecta > Diptera > Glossinidae > Glossina > Glossina austeni. Next base: position 683,292 of record KK502535.1, on the reverse strand, counting down.
CATTTTTGTTTTTTGCAGAAAATAGCGCCCAAAAATCCTACTGAGAAATCCGGTAAGAAATTTTCTGAAATCAATTTTATTGTCATACCCGTTGCGAACAATTTAAAAGTAAGTCTTAATACAAGCGTATTATTAAACTAAAGCTATTTCTGTAAGAGTTTTAATAGGGTGAAAAAAGAAGAAAAATTCGGGTGCGAAAAACATGCGATTGATTTTATGTTTAAAGAAAAAAGCAACAGTTTGTCATGTAAGGATACATGCCAAAAAGAAAATTGTAAATAAAACCGGGTGGGTTCACAATGCAACTTCATCGAACATGAATTTTTTTGTGTCTTGCTTGTGTGTAACCTAACCTCAAAGCATTGCCAAGTAGTAGTTGTACCAACAACAAAGTGTTCCGTCTTTTGTCTTTATTATTTTAGCAAAGCCTGGTGAGAAAAAGCTGGAAAAGAAGCCAACGGCTGCCGCACCTTCAGCAGTCAAAAAGCATGCTACTGCTAAGAAACCGGCTGCAGTTTCTATCGCTGTTCCGTCAAGAATGAAGACTTGTTTTAAAATTTTTCGCAACGCGCATGATAAAAAATTCATTTTAAAAAACTTCTTACAGCCAAATTATCAGCTAAAGCTCGAACTGCAGCCAAACCCAAAGTTAAAAAGGCACCAGTGGCTAAAGCAAAAGATGTAGCTGTCTTGAAAGCCAAAAAGGCTCAAACAAAGGTAAGAAAGAAATATGTGGAGGATTAGTTTTGCGTCTAAAAGATTCGATCCTTCCTTAAAGATCATTAAAGGTGCCTTCGGTACGCGAATCCGCAAGGTTCGTACTAGCGTCCATTTTCGTAGACCGAAGACGTTGAAGTTACCACGGAAACCTAAATATCCCAGAAAATCGGTCCCCACCAGAAATCGGTAAGTAATCTCATATTGACGCTCGAAAAATATGAAGTGTATTTTTTATACTCGCATTGCAGTATGGACGCCTACAACATAATTAAATATCCGTTAACTACTGAGGCGGCGATGAAGAAAATTGAAGATAACAATACTTTGGTGTTCTTAACTCATTTGCGGGCCAATAAAAATCATGTGCGAGCTGCTGTACGCAAACTGTATGATATAAAAGTAGCCAAGGTTAATATTCTAATCAGGCCCGACGGTCAAAAGAAGGCGTACGTGCGTTTGGCTCGCGATTATGACGCGTTGGATATTGCCAACAAAATCGGCATCATATAGATTCTGCGTTTCTTTTCTGTTTTTAGAAATATATGAAAAATAAAAAAATACATTTGTTTTGGACACTAATGTTCCGGTGTAATCCAATACATAAGAACATAAGAAATTTTTATTTTATTTATTCTGCTTCATCTTTTCAGAATTCATATCAGTGTATGTTGTGATCCCAGTGGATGTTATTTTAGGTAAGCATATGTTCGTTTAACTATTAGTTTTCCAGAATGATGTTAACTTTGAAAGAATCTCACTGAATACATTTATTATGAATGAGAAATATATACACTGATTTATTTAAAAAGATAAAATTTTTTTAATTGCGTATAGAACGAGCTAACTTAATTTTGTAATTTCTTTTCAGTTAGCAAAACTTCTTGCCTTGTGTATCGCGTATCTAAGGTAATTTCTCCATCCAAAAACTTTACGAACGGAAATAGACTTATTTTTTATTACTTGAATAGTATGTCTATCGTTTTGTACTAACATTATTTCGTCTTAATGTTTTGGTGAGAATAATCTCACAAATAATCTAATCTACTTTTTCTTTTTTAATTTATTTCTTCAGTACTTGCCGTCCTATCTTTTGTCTGGTAAGCATATTCTTTTTTTTTACTTATTCGTTTTTTGCAAGGAAATGATGCTAACTTGGAAAGAATCTCATTGAATAAATCTATTATGAAAAGAGGTTATATAAACCCTGATTTAATTTTATATTTTTCAAGTAAACTTACAAAATAGACAGGACCCTAATCCAAACTTCAATTCCTTTTCAGTCAACAGAATCGAAGTCTTGGGTACATAGGTCTAATTAAACTGAAGGAAGATAATCAAGTTTTTGGGTCTACAACATGAATTTAAATCTCTTTAATTTTGTTGTTGCTGAAAATAACTGATATTGCGCATACAAATGTATACTTTAATAAGTGATACGTTCCTAATAAAGTGCAGTTACATTAATATTGAAAAAATTATTTAATCTTTCATTTATCTCTGGATAGTTTTGTTTCTAATGTCAACGCCACCGCAGTGGATATATTAAAAAATTGAGTTATCAAAAATTATAATGTATATAATATTGCACATCTCTTTCTTGAAACTATATTTTATTTTGACAGGGTTACTTAGACGGGCAACAAATTATTAGTATATTCGGAGTTTTGATCGAATTTTGAAGTTAATGTGTTGCGAGCATAAGTTAAAATAAAAGTGCTCGTAAATGTTTTGTGTTTACGGCGTTCTAACTAAGGGAGATATGAAACGAGCTAGATTTACGAGGTACTTAAAATAACTAAGATTTTCTTATTTGTGATCGACCCTATTTTTTACACTCATTCTAAATTAATCGTATACCATGCATTTTAACTAGTTTACTTTAAATATAATGAATATAGTAAGAATAGAAATTGTAATCAAGTAAAAAAAGTATTTGCAATATTTCAACCAATTACATTTACGACTCTATACGGTCACGTTATGGGAATTATTTGGTCTTTCGTCAAACATAAATCTAGTACATTCTATTTATAAAAGAATTAGGTTTTTTTGAAGAGCGATGTGATAACGGTTTCAATAAAACTGTGTGTGGGTCGGTTTCGCAAATTAAAAACATTTTTTTAGAACATCTGAGGCGTGTTTCGAATGCAATTTCCACCATAGTGGAATATATCATATTTATGCATTAAGAAGGAAAATAAAGAAAAACTAAATAACTCTATAGAGCTGTTTTTCTACACTTTATATAAAAAAATGATTACAAGTTAGTGGGTACAACAAAAATCAGCTAACGCTTTCGTTTTGTTTTTTGAAAAATACTACATTTTTTTATTCCTTTGTTTCTTACACCTGTGGCAACGTTAAACTTTTATGTCTCACATGGTTCAGTAATTCTTCACTATTGAACATTGTTGCGAATATTATTGTGAATGTAAGAAGAGTGGGCTGAGATTTCTTACAGCAATTTATGGGTAATTTTCCTAATAATTTATATCCCAGTTAAAAAAAAAAAACATTAAGTCTCAAACAATATTTCAAGCAAGAAATTATTTGAAGGTTAACGTTGATTTTTTTAAATTTGTAAGTAAAATAATGAAGCTTCAGAAACGTACTTGTAAGCTGTCATTTTAAAATTTTATTTATAGCCAAACAGTACAGAGACAACCCACGAAATTTGAAGAAAGGACATTTTTCCGCGAAAATTTTCGTCAATTAGACGTTTTAAGAAAGATCATTTATTCAAGATGTACAATGGCATTGGTTTGCCCACTCCACGTGGTTCCGGCACTAATGGTCATGTACAACGTAACTGGGCGTTTGTACGCCCCGGAAAAAAAGATAACAATTATCGTACAGAAGAGGACATTAAAAGATTGGATGCTACTTTAAACAGACCGCCTAACAGGGAAATATTGGATCACGATCGTAAACGTAAAATTGAAGTCAAATGCTTGGAATTCGAAGAAATCTTGGAAAAACAAGGGTCAGTATAAAAATAAATGAATAATGATTTCAAGAATCAATTGCAGTGATTGCATATTTTGCTAAAATAGAGAAAGTTGTACCTAAAACTCTATATCTGTTTGCGTTATGATGCTTTTAAAATATATTTTTTATGCTTGCTTGTGAGAAGATTAGATTCGCCCTGGAACAGAAGTTTGATATTGCCAAGCAAAAATAAAAGCACAAGCTTTCTTTCAATGAATGTTTCTATGGCTCTGATTAATATCTGCTCCAAATTTCGTATTCGCGTTCAATCCATTTTTATTTTTTTTAATTAATATCTTTGAATTCCGACCGTTTTCTAGGTTTTGAAATTGAATTACTATTCCAAGTGTTTTACTGATATTATTTTAAACTTTTAAACTCCTTGGACAGGAATCTGGTGTCAAGCTAATCTCTAAATAAGTACGCTTCTAAGCTGCGATGATCGCTTTCCGACCGCTTTTTAAAATGTAAATTTGGATTCAGTAATAGAATATAATGGCAATTCGTTGAGGAAACAAATTCGATTACTGAATATTTACAATTTACCATTTGTATTTGATTTTAAGAATGGTCAACAATACAAACGAACAATTAAAATCATATTTTGAAGTTCTGCGCACATAAATGCTCCTTTTTAGAAAATTCCGTTATGTAAACAATTTCTGCGTTAACACCCATGTTGGGAACACAATTCTTGCTCGTATGTGCGAAACCAAAATTGAAGTACAGTATTCATGTCTTGACATCATTATACAAAAGTGTATTCACTTCCTGATAATGTTTGTAATAAGAATTCGTATCAAAATGGCTGTTTTAAAAAAAACTTAAAATTTATAGCATAATCGAATTTAATAGATCCAATTTGTAATTGTGGCTAATTCGTTTTTGAATGCATCCATATTAAGTAAAAAACTAGAAACAAACCTATAAAAAATTTCTATTTCTATTGATGCAAGCAACTAAATTGTAATTTGGTCAAGAATTTAAAGAAAAAAGTGTGAACATAAATTTTTAATGTTAGGCCAAATTAACAACTAATGTTTTGAATAGTAAGAATCAGGTGAATCTTATGAAAATTAGTACAATAGAAAATTTTTATGTTGCAATAATGCATTTGTCTTTTAATTGTTATATCGAAAGCTTTTCTACTCATTTTTACCCTTATAAAGAATTAATTCGAAGAGAGAATAACAGAGAGTAAGAAAGACCTTTCAGTGGATTATTATTATTATGACTATTATTATACTGCATATAGGCACGTACGTCGTAAGCATAAAACTTTGTCATGTAAGGGATGTAAATAATGCGCTTTCCTTCTGTTGACTTTATTTAAAACAACAACAACAAAAAAAAAAAGGAAAAAGAAAAGCTTGCAATATTATCACAACTACACTTGACAACACCTCATAACTAGTGGAAACGTTGAAGGAATCATACTAACCATAGACGCATATATATATAGTAAAATATATTTGAAAAAAATTTAGAAAACAAGAAAAAAACAAAAGTGAACAAACTTCTTTTTATCTAAACAAATTTTTTTCAAAGGATTATTGCGAAATTTTGAAACAATTTAAGTAAAAAGGAAGAAAAAGAGACGTGTTAAAAACAGTCTGATGAAGTTTAATAAGTCAAATAAAAGAGGTAAAGTGTGTAGAAAACCTATATAAAAAAATAAATACAAAAAAAACATAAAAATTAAGAAAATGCAATTTAATCATTATTTCGTTGATTTCAGTTGTACACCAAACGAAATCAGGGCCAAAGTTGATTCCTATAGGCAAAAATTAATGGGACAAGGCAAAGTTGACGTACCAAGAGATGAGTTTGGCAGAGTCTCGTAAGTATATTTCTCAATACATTTTTGTTTATATACCATGATACATTTATTTATATAAAGAAAAAATCAATTAAATCCAAGCTTCCATTCAAACAACTATTATGTAATGTTTGTTTACATCATTTTCCATTTTTAATATCAAAAAGTAACAAACGGTAAAAACTTTGTTACAATATAATAATTATAAAATTCGATTTTTTTTCCCTTAAAATAAATAAGAAATTAAAAAATTAGGTTAAAATACTGTCTGCTTATTAAAACATACAAAAATCTTTTTCCAGTGAAATAATCAATAAATCTTATTTAGTAACCATATTCTAAACTGTACGCAATAACGTAGTTATTCAGGTGAAGTGCTCTCAATTTTTACGAAAAAAGTTACTGAGAGTAACAAACGAATAGTTATATTCACCTTGGAGTGAACCTCGCATAATTCGAGCAGAATTATAAAATTCATCAAGTTTTCAGTTAATTGTGGGTGTGCCAGTTGATCGATATTTGCTATAGCCTGTTTGCTGCAACCTATTTCCACTAATGATTCATAATTTTTGCTGCGGCTTAGCTTGCTTCCCCGCCAACTTAAGGCAAAATATGAAAGTCTCTTTATATTTTAATTGCAGAAGGGTAAATTGGATAGTTTTCATTAAATGCTATAAGCTACTCTGAACAATATTTTGTTTGAGTTTGAGTTTTGTAAGCCTTTGTAAAATGTTTACACAGCGATTGTACATACTTGATATAAGTCAGAAGTTAAATCAAGAAGGTAAAGTTCAACAACGAACTGAATTCGATTTCTTATATGTTTCTTATTGGCTTTGGCTGTGTGTGGGCTTGCAAGTGTTACAAACGCAATGCAGAACTTAACAAAAACCTCACTTCCTTTTGGAGCAAAAATATGCGGAAAACTACCCTAATCAAAGATGGTCGTTTTTTTTATGAAGAGATGTTCGCAAGCTGAGAGTTCAAAAATAAAAAATACTCTGCGCCAAATAAATAAAAAGCTTACTGAGCAGTTTTCAGTTATCACAAGTCTTCCAAAAGCAAAAGTTGTACAAAACTAATAGAATATATGTATTTCTATATACATATATATAGCTATATATATATATACATACATATAATAAGGTCTTCCATTAGTATAAAAATTTAGAAAAATTTTTAAATAATCAAAAATAATTTAAATTTCTAAAATTTAATAACGGAAAAGCGAAAGAAAAATGTGAAGAGTTCTTTTATGCGAACTTTTTAAAATAATAAAATTATCACTATTCTCGGAAAAATCAATATTTTATAGATTTCTCGAATACAAATAGCATTAGAAAAAAAGTATAACAAATAAATCAATAAACAAATGAAAAGAAAATCGTATTAAGAAAAAAAACATTACAAATCATTCAACTCGGCTGATCCCTAACCTCACTTGACGAGAGTATTAGAGAAATCCTCATGCAAAATGGATTAAAAGATTTAAAATTGAGCAAAACAAAAAGTTGCTGACTAAACACTACGAAAACTATTTAAATAAAACTAATTGAAGTAACGAAAACGAGAACAGTAACTTCTAACTAAGCAACAAATCACTAAATAAGTCTTCCATTGCAAAAAAAAAAAAAACAAAAGATAGTATTCAAACAAAAATTCGAATGAAAACTTGATATTATAATAAAGTTAAAGGAAAACTAAGAAAATGAAACAGAATAAAAATTAAATAATTAAATTGACATGAAATCCAATGTTCTCCAGTATTTTATATAAAAATATGTAATGAAGAAAATTTTTTGGCAAAAGTTTCTCCCAAGTCTTCCAATCTTCATTAATCAGAAGACGCAAAAAATCATACAAAGAAAACAAACGTTATTAACCAATGTCCGCGAATAAGTAGGAAACTAAGAACCTTATAGACTTTCCGGTGTCGTATATGTATGCATATGTATGAATATGTACGTATATATATGATATGTATAGAATATATATATGATATATATATAGAATATACATACACATGAATGAAAAATAAGTTTTTGATAATTTTTATAAAAATACATTAAAAAAATGTGAATAATTATTGTATGTAATGAAATTCTAAGAAATATGTAATAATATGAAAAATACATAACGAAGGATTTTTCAGTAAGAATGTAAATATAATTTAGCCGTAATTATATAAAAAAGTGTACAGAAATTAAAAAAAATATTTCGAAACAAAAGGTTCGAAAAAATATAAAAGCTGAAACAAAATTTTAGATATTAAAATATAAATAAAATAACAGCAAAATATTAATGTTCGTAATGAAGAAAAATGCGTAAAATTGAAGAATAATAATTATCAGTATCGAAAATTAATTAATTGATAATAATTCACGAAAAAAAGCAATTAATAATCTCCAAGCAATTAAAATTAATAATAATAATAATTACACTACATTTTTTTCAACTTGAATCAAAAGTTTTTATCAATCGTAAAACTTAGGTTTAATTGAAAAAATGTATAAATAAATATAATAATTTAAATACACAAAAAGAACAAAGTGGGAATAATTGAGAAATTTATTTTCTTTAAAATAAAATACAAGCAAAAATTGAATAATAATTATCTTTCAAAAAAATTTTACAAAAAATAAAATATGCATTCTATCATACATCAACCTATTCCTCCTTCACTGCCCAATCAGATCCCCCCTGGGGCTATAATTAATTTGAGGAAACCTAAAAAACGCCGAAAACGCCATAAACAGCTAAAAACTACTAATGCTTTTATCGTTGATGGTGCTAGTGGAGCTGGTGTTGATGGCGGCGATGATGATGCAATTGCACATGCCACTACAACAAGAATTGTGAAAAAAACCATAGCAACAAAAACGAAACAATATTTTCAACATGATACTCGATTAGAAAAAGAAAGTCAATCGGTACGAACTACTTCCTCCATATCAGCTTCAAAATCTGCATCAGCATCTTCATCGTCATCCATATATTATAAATATAGTTCGGAAAGAGAGCAACTTTTGTATGCAGCAGTGGCTCGAAAATTTAAACCCTTATTTACTATAGAACCATCAAAAAAGATTATAGCAAAACAAAAACGTAGAAGACTTGGAACGAAGGCCTTATTAAATAAACAACGGTTAAAGCGTAAAATGACTTCAACTAGAAAGAAAGAGATAACATCTACGGCTGCTCTCACGCATTACTGCATGTGCTCGTGCAATCAAACAAGTCACAGGCAATGTGCTAATAACCTAAATGAAAGATTATCACTGAACGGTGCGAGCAACACCAACAATACCACTAATTTCTGTGGTTTATCTAAAATGTTTGAACTCTTGCAACAACATACCACGCCTACAGCGGCTACTACAGCTTTGCTATTAAATTCTTTAATACAAAGTACAAAAATCTTAAATGAAAATAAAATTATTTCCAAAAGGTAGCTTGACTTTTTAGTGAGGGATATTTCAAGTTTCTCTGCACTTTCTTTTTTTTTTTGTTTGTAATTTTGAACAATTTTTTATTAATATACATAACATCGATTAATGATTCTACGACCGGCAACACTGTTCAATAATAAGGAAAGTCATTGCTTTTCTAAAGTATCGTTATTTGAACTAAAAACCATTTACCGTCCTTTCGACTGACTGCATAAAATTTCTTGCATTCGTTCTCTTCCAAGTGTTAAGATGGCAATCCATATTGAAATTCAGTCTCTTTGTTTGAACAAACATTCCCAAATATAATCAAGTATTTTGACAAAGCTGCTGAAAGACATTTTAGTATTCTTTTATATGTTCGTAACGTATCCGATGAAAGCTGGCATTATGTTTTCCCCTATACTGCGAATGATTTCATGGATCTTCTTTGCAATACACTGTTTTCACGCATCAGAAGATCGATGATCTGCACTTTCTTGTTCTTGTGTTCAACATTGTGGTGCAAGCTTCATATTGTGTGGCGAAAAACACAATTCAAGTTTCATTTTAAATAAATGGCATAATTATGAAAACTGACTTCAACTCGCATATTGTTTATTAGTATATAATTAACTAATCAATCTTTATAGTCGTAAATTGTTTTCCAACTTTTTTGCTCATATAATCTGTCTTGTTATCCGGAGAACCTTCGCAAATTCGTAAATTTTCAAATTTCCTTATTCAATATCAGAGGAATTCGAATCATTGATTCCCGCGCAGTCATGATGATAGCAAATGTAAGCCCATACAATTGTTAGATCAGTAGACATTTCTTCCTTTATTCACGTTTAATTCTTTTGAATTATTTTGCTTCAATTTTCTTTGACTATCTCTTAAGCACAATGCAGTCAAATTTTTATGTTTCATTAAAATTAACTTCAAAGCGTGTACTTTTTGACTTTTTCAATTTTTATTTGATTCTTATGAGAAAAGTAATAATTAAGGAAATGTTTTTTGTTTTCAGAATTCGTGAAACCCATCAAATAGCTGAAGCACAACAAAAGAAAAACGCAAAATTACGCGAAGCCTTTAACATTTCTGAATATTTCGTGGAAGGCTCCAGTTTCGATACAGATCGCAAAGCTAAAGAAGATTTAGCCAAAAGTTTGGCTTTACAAAAAGAACTGGACGCTCAACGTGAACAAGCAGCTGCTACGTCAGCTAAAGCTAAGGACAGCGTAAAACGTTATGGCATAGTACGTACACCATCAAAAGAAAGAGAATTACCAACAGGAGGTGTTAGCGGTGGTGTTGGTGCCGGTGCCGGCGGTTCAGGTGATGATCATACAACCCAAAAAAAGAAGAAAAAGAAGAGAACGCGTGAGAGGTAAATAATGCACGCATTAAAAAAATTATTATTTTCGATTAATACAAATAAAAATTTTGTTAAAGCTCTGCTAGTCCTGAACGTAAAAGAGACAAAAAGAAGAAATCAAAGAAGCATAAGAAAGAAAGGTAAGTGCTTTTCGAATTTTTAATAACAATATATATTTTATGCATATATATATATGTGTGTGCGTATATATATATGCATATGTTTTAAACTTAGTAATTTATAGATTTTTTAGGTAATATTTGTAATATCTGTTTAAAAAAAATTTTCATTTTCCATTTTTAATTTACATTTAATAATTATGCCCTACACCACAAATTTAAAAAGACAGTTGTTGCAGTAAACGCAAATGGGAGGTACACTATTACCATATTTACTCCCACTACATCTCAGAAAATATTTATAGGAAATATTTCTGGGTAGCTAGTTTCCTGTACCTTAAAGTGGAGCCTTAAATGGGGCCTATATATCTTCTATACAGTGTATGCAGTTCTGGTAACATATGTGATCGATCATAGTTTGCTGCATATTACAATATTTCACTTTTAGGTGTTGCTGTATGCTGTTTACATAGAGATTACTTGTTTTGAGGTTATTTAAATTCTTGATGGTTACTTCATTTGTTGCGTTGTTATTATATATTATATACTATATTTCTTCGAGGTCTTTTTTTTTGTTTGAGACCTTCCCTTCTTTCACTTTTTCGTTCGGAAATGTCCGTAGAAACTTGGGCAAATATTTGAACCAGTGGTTTGGCTATGAAACTGCGATGATTGAAGAATTCAATCATTCATCGATGTTTTTCGTCACAAAATTATTTCGAGCAATACGCCCCCATTTGGGCCAATATCTTCTTGAAAATGGTTTAACTTATATAATTCGGAGCAAGTCGGGACCCTGGAAGAAATACCATGATATCTGCATTATATCGTGCACAACTCACACCAGCAGTATTGTTTTCCGTTCAGGATTGAATAACTAAATCAATCTGATTATATCAAAGCGAAGAGCTTAATGAATTATATAGCGGGCAAAGAAATAGAGTGATATGAAATTTTTTTCGTCCGAGTGTCCAGCTTATTAACTCGATTGTTCCTTTATATTTCGAAATGATTGCGTTACTGCTTTGGACCAGATGTTTAAGTTAAGAATTTGAACATAAGTGAATACTTTATAAAATAAGCTAATGCTTTTTGAATCAGAATCAATTTAAAATTTGCTTTTTTGCGAAATCGCACGTGTGACCAAAATTATTTCAACCAGCATAGAAAAGCATTCCATGCTCTTTACTTTATTTTCTGTTTTTTTACAAAATTTCGCTGACTACTATCATATAGTTTATATAAATACATCCTCCACGAATATGGGGAGCTGTCCAAGTGTCTTATCGATGTTTTGGTGTGTATCGGATACCAATAAAACGTTGCTCGTAGTTTGCATTATTGATAAAAACAACATTGATAAGCATGCCAAAGTGGTGTAGGGTATCGGGTTGTCAGGAATCATCGATCATATCGTTCTCACTTGTAGATTAATATTTTTATTTTATTTTTTCATTTTTTTTTCTTTTTTTGTATTAAACAATGAATCAGTAGCGTTTTTTTGTTTTTTCAGTTTCCTCTTTACTTTGAACTCTTTTTCTGTTTTTTTTTCTGTTTTAACTTCGTAATTACTAAAAACTTTATTAACCAACAAACGTGTTAAACGAATTCTCTTTCTTATCGATTGCTTCACATTTTTATTCTCTACTTTCTCTGCATTTTTGTTTTTTCAATCAAATAAAAAAAAATATCTTGAATATAATCATAATAAAACATCAAAAGGAATTCTAATAATAAGGAAAGAAAAAAGAAGAGAAAGGATTAAAATATATATATATATACATGAAAAAAAAAAAAAATGAATATATAAAAAATAAATAAATAACATAAAAAGACAATCAAAAAAAAAAGACAAACATTATTAAGAAGATTTTACACAACACCAAAACATGTTTAACGAATTAAAATAAAATAAATTTGTCTAAATGTACAAAAGTTATGTTTTGGGCTCCTCTTCAATCCAACTATAACTACACACATACACACTCATGAAATTTTAGATAATCCTTTAAATGCCGAAATCATTTCATTACTTCTTTATACAAAGCCAAAAGTATTTCTTAAAAAAGAACATTTAAAACTACATCCAGTCAATCAAGTTCAAGTGATCTTAACAAAAGCGAAAGAAGAAAATCAAGCAATTTTTATTTTATTATATTAACAAAAAGGAAAGAAAAATAATTTTTCATTTTTTTATATATAAAATATATGTATATGTAAATTATAATATATAAATATATATACATATATATATATGTAAACAAAGTATAATGCAAAATATAATACATATATGAAGATGATGTGTATATTTTATTAATGGTTGAACCACGACTTTAAACAAATTAACATAAAATTGTTAAATTTTTTGATAACTATGATGATGATGATGATGATGATAATGTTGATGGGTAAGTAATGTAATTTTATTTGTAATTCATTTCCTCATTCCCCCTCATATTTTCATTTTAATATTTAACCTACACACTAAAGTAAAATAGTTTCTTTCCATTTTGTTTTTTTGAAAAATTGATTTTTATTGCTTTCTCTTAATATTCATCAACGCAGACAATATCTGTTAAATATATGGAAGCGCATCTGCTTAAAGATTTCTATAAGCCTATAAAGCTTCCATGTTAATGTGTCTACGTTTGTTTTTATGTATTTATTTACGCACAGGAATAACTTCCAAGTCATTATAAACACACACATATAATAGGCAGTAGTACAGTAGTATCATAAATATATAAATCTTTCAACTATTAAAAATATTTAATTTAGGTAAAAAAAAGAGGAACAGTCGTCAAAAAATGCGTCTGGTTCTAAGATCTGGCTTTATTATATAAGAGGACTGTCATCGAATTTTGTTTCCAAAAATGTGATCCTTTGCCAGTTTGTCTAAATTTCTAACAATTTATTTCAAAAATAGTCAGCTAGCATATATAGGGTATATTATGGTCCGACGGCAATCTCCACTAACAGTTATAATTTTGCGTCGTTTATTAGGAAAATGTAAAAAAAAACTAAAGCGCTTCACCATTGAATAGTCTGCAGTACTTCGTTTAATGTTGTTATTGTTACAACAACCTTTGAAAATTAACCTTTATAAGATTACTCGAAAAAATGATTCGGTCCGAACAATTTTCAGTAGCATTTGTCCTTGAACAAAAGAAGTCTATGTACCAAATTTCATCAAAATATTTTGAAAATTGCGACTTTTGTACAACATTAATATAGTCATGTACCACAAATGGTGTAGGGTATTAAGAGTTCCGTTCACATAGCGCACCTGTATTTTCCTGATTGTCTCATCTGAAATAATATTACAATCGAAAGTTGAGTTTTTTGCAATTTTCTTTCGCACAAATGCACTAAATCTTACATTTAAAGCTTTTTCAGGTCGTCAACACATCTTCACGTGTCAAGCATTAATGTTCTTGATCTTATTAGCTTCGAAAAATTACGAAAGGTGTAGCACATCGGACTGTGGAATATTCTTGTAAAATATTTAAAATTTAAAATAATATTTTGCTTCTCTTAAATATTTCCGAACAAGTTCTGAATAATTTGCTAACATCTTACATGATTAAATTATCAAACCCTGACAAATCAAAAAAAAAAAAAAAATTGTAGACTAAATGTTGCAATGAAAAGCTGGAACGAAGCTGGAACATCTCTGCTTTAGGGAACTCGCTTTAATACAGGTCGACGTTTTGTTCCGCAACGCTTGATACTAAGAGCATATCAACTTAATCATTTTATTTGTAATACCGAACCTTTCAATGGAATGAGGTAGAAAAAATTTTTAATTTTTAAAAACAAAATGAGGTGAAAGGCAGGTTAAAGGAAAGATGTTTCGCTTTCGGTTTAAAAAACATGTATTTAAGCGTTGCAATTAGCGCCGTCCTTTCAACGTGTTTGAGATATAAGCTTGTCGCTTAGTCGTATTCATCGTTCGTTTCTAAAATCGAAAACTTTTCGTTGACGGCCTTCATAGCTCTTTAAACAATGAGTTGTTTTTGAAAATGTTCTACTTACTCTTAAATCAAAACAGTGTGCGAATGGACAACTAAGATGCTAGAATGTTGACTACTGACCGCGCGTAGGTGTGGTTTCATTCCAGTCTGAGTTGATGATTGTTAAAATTAAACATTTTCCCCTGTCCCTTCTTATAATTTTTTTTTTTAGATTACATATAATTTGTCTCTTGCTTTTAGAAAGTCTCTCGATTAGTTAAGTATTTTTTGTTTTTAGTTTATTATTGCAACAGAAACAACAACAACAACGTTGGTTGAACATTTTTAAATACAATACAATTATTTTCTCATCTTTCTTTTTTAATTGTTTCGAAAGTCTACCAGTATAAAGAAGTGTTTTTCTCTTCAGAAGGTAAACATTCACAAAAAAAAAAAAAAAAAAAAAAAAAAAAAAANAACCTTTTCAAGTCAATTTTGAAAGAAAATTTTTTTTGTATGCGTTTTTTTAGTGAAAAAAAAAAGAAAAAAAAAAAAAAAATCGTGTTTTAAAATTAGGGTAAAAGCAAATTTGTTCAAAACTTGACACCAATTTATTTGAATACACATTATATAAAATTGAAATATTAGTAATAAATTAAATATGTCACATATATCTATGGCTTCACGAAATAATGAAACTTTGAAATTGTTTAATATTAACATATACAAGCATAGGTAGCTATCTGCTTTCAAACTTATTAAAATGTTTCTCTTGATATCGAAACTACTTACAGAATAAAACAACAACAAAAAATTAAAAAAATCTGCAATTACAAAATTTAAGAGCTTAACTCCAAACTTGCGAAGTTTAGAATTGCTAGACTGGTAGATGTTAAGAATGCATCAATTTAATAACCTAGTGGACTAAAACTTCATATCTCATATTATACTTTTATAAATTCGAGAATTCAAAATTTTGGAAGTAAAACAAGAGAAAAGCTATATTTGGCTTGAGCCGAAATTGAAACGACTCGTATTGAGCCACTAAAATCTACATCCTCCTCTTTTGTGCTAAAATGAAAATGCAGTGGTTTTTTTTTTTTTAGTCAATGCGATGTGTGGTCTGCAACTGTTAGGAGTCTTTTGTATTTTCTGGTTAATTAATAGTCGCATGAATTCTTCTTCCGAAATTAAATTGACATCGTTAAGGGGCTTCTATGGAGAGTGAAACAAGTTATAATCAAACCAGGACATATGGATTACGCTTTACACATTCAAGTTTTTTCTCTATATTTGTCTTATTTTGTCAAAGCGTTTGCAATCCCCAAAAGGAATCTTCAGAGACCCCACAAAGTTTATATACTCTTGATCAGCATCAATATCTGAATCGATTTAAGCACTTTTATAAACTTTCTCCTGGCCGCAAAAATTAAGCTGTCCGCTTCAAATTCGGCAACAACATTGGAGGTTCTTACACGCAGATTGGTATTAAAAATTTTAGAAATCGGTTGAAGGACATCCTTACAATATTATGTAAACTGAGAATAGCTTTGTTTGGCAAAGGGAATACAAAGTTGACTTTTGCTCATTACGCGTAAACTACAGCAGATAAATCTACAAAAATTTGATCTTATATTCTATAGGCGATGCCGTAGTACCCACAAAAAATTTGGTGAGAATCGACCACACCTGCTCAATTTTATATTGTGTCAAAGTTTATTCTTTTTCAAAGCCTTTATAACGGACAGAAACAAATTTCAAAAACCACATAAACTATATAAATTCTTGGTTATTTTCAAATCCGAAACGCGCCTAAGTATGTGTGTTCATTTGTGCATTTGTGCTTCTGCGCGAGCATGTAATATCTGTGGTGAACATTCTCTCATTCGCAAAGAGGATCACAAACTTGCCAGAGGAAGACAAACTTGCAAGTGAATTTGAAAAGGCCCCAAACTTTTCAAGGGACACGCCCGTACGCCTACGTAATAAAAACTGCAAACAGTTTTGCTTGCCGTGTTTTTGCTTGTTATTCATACACATACAGCACATACATCATTTCCACTTTTATTCTGAAAATAAAAGAAATCACCCAATATTATAGAGTATGAAAATTTAGTTCAGATAATATAGATGATCTAGTTATTGACTATAAAGGTTTAATTTGCTTGATCTCTGCCTGATAACAACGAATTACAAATTTATTGATTCTCAGCGTTGACCATTTTTCATTACTCTTCAACAGCAATTAGGGTTTTGAAACAGATCATGCAGCACACTTGTTCCGAAATACTCTTTAATCAAATTTCCACAAGTGCTTTAACGCTATAGGTCATTTACGTTTTTATTAAGTTGGTTAACATATCAGTTTTGCTCGATTTTTGCTAAAATATTTGTAAATGGTCGCTTCTTACATTAACGGTTTCGTTGTTGCTTTCAGAGTTTCACGTTTTCTAATATGTTTCACGACCTTACGCATGGCCCTTTATCGGTTTAATTAGTTTAATAAATAGTGGAGCTTACCACGGAAACATTTTTACGTTGTATTATATGACGACTTCGTTCGACTCTGAAATCCTCCAAATTTATCATTGCAACATCTATCTGGTAAGATACATGTTTTAGAAGCGTGTGATGTCTAAATTGAGAAAATGGCGCCAAGAATTACGTATAATTTATAGAGAATCAGGAGCAGCCCCACCATCCCAAGCAATGTATATACAAAATTTACCATTTGTTTTAATCTTTTCGAAATTTCAAATAGAAACGATTGTCCGTAACTTTAGACGATTGGCGTTCGCATACGAAGAGGATACGTACAAAATATCATTTATAATTGAGCTAAGTTGTCTAATTTGTTTTCAAGTTATGTCTACGAATCCACCATCTTTTTTTCAGATATGCCATGATTGGACGGTTTTATTACATCACTCTTCGATATATTTCTTTTTTATTGGCTTAAATACTTGGCTTAACTATTGAAAAATGATGTAAAAAAGATTATGAAGGAGAAAACTCTTAAACAATCAATCCAAAAACCTGATTGTAAACGATTTCGTAATAAGATATACGGATATTTTGAAATATCGTTGGATTTATTTTCAATAATTAAAATCTTCTTATCAATTTTCGAGCGTCTTTTTCCAAAAAAAAAAGACATGCAAGAACATCATAGTCGAGCATGGTCGACCGTTAGATACCCCAACACCACTTCGCTTAATATAGCCATTCATTCATTTTTAAAGGGGCCTGCTTTCATGAAAGTCCCCATAAAAAATAGAGTCCTGAAATACTATTACTCAGCGATTTTTGACTCAAAATTCTGCAATTTACAATATTTTATACATAACGGCTTGTCGAAATAAGGCGTTCTACGGCAAGTAATCGCAAATGAGGTGCTATTCGAACCATTCTAAGCAGCGTTTGTCCTTGGGCCAAAACACTTTAGTGTAGAAAATTACAATATTTTGAAAACTGCTAAAAATACCTGCTCAAACATTACACGGGCAGATGGATAGACCAGCTTAAATCGTTTGGATTGTTTAATAGAAGTCAATTTTTCCGAAAATTCTCACTATGTTCCCTACGTTCTCACTTTGTCTGTTGTTTTAGGTTCGAATTCGCACAACCTACAGCAACACAAATTGTTTCAGATAAGAAAGCATTTATTTTACAAATCTGGAAAGGAAATTACATAGGATTTAGGATGCGTGCCTTCATTATTTTCCATTTTTTAACGAAATTTATTGCTAAACTTGTCAAACGTTTATAACGCCTAGACGAACTGTGTGCGCTAAATGCAAATTCTTAATTAAGACGAATGGCGCAGCCGATTCAGCATGTCTGCATTGTCTTTGCTCAATTTTTACCTTATCGAGATGAGTTCGGCAATAAACCGATCTATAAACCGATCCATTCAATTGGACAAAACAGAAAAAAACTGTGTGTTGAATTCCGTTTTACATTTTCTCTTAATCAATTCTCTATATCCCAATTTAAGGAATCATATTAATGTGTTGAGCTACGTGATTGTGAGACGCAGTCCCTACAATTAACGTTGATGCATGGCCAAATATTGTAGAACTAATACAATTTTAAATATTATATTTCCCGTATGTGGATCTGGTTTACAAGTATGAACATATTTTTTTCTTTTTTTGATAACAAGTGGTTTGTTTGTTCAAATTATGCTTCATCTCGCTAGTAACAAATTTCAGTTATCTTCGACCGCTTCTTCATCCTCCTTTTCACTTGGTCAAACATTGTTTCAACACAAGGTTGTTTGATTTTATTAATCTTTATTTTGTTAATCTTTATTGGAGACTCAGTTTAATTGAACGCTCAATCAGCTTGTGTAACATACGATATGTAAATACGACTAATAAATGTATGCATTATCGTTTCAACATAAGCTGATGAGTGAAGTTGTTAAAAAAAATTCGGTCTAGTCTTTTCTCTTGTTTTTTCAAAAATATACAGCTAAAAAGGTTATTAGACGAGAGTTAATCTGAAGAAGAAGAAAAGAAATCAAATGGAGCATTTGAACTCTGATTATCAAGAATTTTTATCGAAAATATTTTTTAAACAATTGAAGCCCTCGATAAAATCGGTAATCGGTCGTAAAGTTTGGTATATGCATTTTTACAGTGAGTTGTAATAAGGTATTCATTAGTATCTGTTCGGCTATAGAATTGGAATAAAAGCGACAAACCGACGCTAATGCAAAAGATTGACAACTTAGGAAGGACTTAGGAATTGGCTAAGAATTATTCCCCTTATGAAATGTACACTTCTCAAATATTTAATTCATGGCTCGGCACTTGTTGTCTTTATTCAAAATTTTGTAATAATATACACTTTATATACACAATATACATATACTGTATAAAAATTGTCATTATCGATATTCTATAATTTGTATGCGAATTTTTTAAAGTATTACTTTATTTTAAAGAATTTTACATGTTTTTTATGCCTGCAAAGTTTGTGTCAGATGTTTTTAACCGTCTACTCAAAACTTATATTTACAGTAAGTCGAAGAAAAAGAAGTCACGCAAGCGCAAAGCAAGTGTAACAGAGAGTGAGGGACAGAGTGATAAAGATTCCGCAGATGAAGGTGATACCAGCGATTCCGATTGTGATGTAAAAAAGAGCCGTAAAAAGAGCAAAAAAGGCAAGGTGAGTGCCAATCGCTGAGCTTAAGCAGCAAATTAAAGATTAATTAATAATAAAAATGGAGACATTAATAATATTAATAATATGAATAATAACAATGGTGATAATAATAATATTAATAATAGAAAAGCACTCGAGAAATACATGCATGCATTTTGAATCAATTGAACAGCAAATAACGAATATTAAATAATTTTAATGAAACAACATGATGTCCCTTAAATGTTTTCTTGCTCTTAATTTATTTTCTTTCTTTATAATCCTCTACTTTTTTATAAAAAAAAAAAAAAAAAAAAAAAAAAATTGAATAAATTTAAAAACAATATATTCAAACTCACTTCTATACATTAACAAAAGGTAAACATTTATAAATTAAACCATTATTTATTTATTTAGTTATTTTAATTTACAATTTTTTTTTTATTTAAAATTTTTTTTTTTTGTATTTGATTTCCATGATATATGCACATATATATCTATTTTCTTTACGTTATCAAGCTTTTAAAATTCGTTATCGTTTAAAATAAAAAGAAAGAAAAAACATGAGAAAAATTTTTTAAAAATTTTTTGTTTACAAAACCCTTGGCGCTTCATTAAATAGGATAGCTTTCGAAAGGCTCTCTTGTAGTTTTGTAAGTACTTTCATTTAGTCTTGAATTCTGGAATTATTCTTTTCTTCAATATATATATATATATATATATATATATATATACATATATATACATATATATATATATTTTTTTTTTCTTTTCTATATTTTTGTTCGTTTATCTCTTTTCTCAAAAGTATGTAAAAAGAATATACAAACATTATTCTTAAGCAAAGTGAAATTAATTTTCAAATAAATCTTTAAAAGAAAAAAAAATTGAAAATGAAATGAAATAAATATATTTCGCACCTGTCATTAAAATTCATCAAAATAATTTTACAAAATAATTTTCGATATTACACAATTTGATAAGCAAATTAAATAAATTCTTTATATCTGCATTATTCTTTTGTTTTTGTTTCGAATATTTAGAAAAAACGCGATAGGAAAAGGAAACGAGATCGTACCCCATCCACTGATAATTCACCCATCAAGTAAGATTATACAGCATACAAGATTCGATATTAATGTTTAAATTAATTTACATTCTTTTCCAGCTCACCAACTCGGAAATCGTATGAAGCCAAAAGAGGCGCTAAAAGATCCGAGAAAATACATGGATCGCCAAAGAAAACGTCTGATGGCAATCCTTTCCGTGGTCGGGGTCGGTCAAGTGAGCGATCTCAGCACACATATCGTGATCATAGTGGTCGACGTTATGATTCCTCACGGGAGAGTCGTCGAAGTCGTAGCGATAGAAACTCGAGAAATGATCGTCGACGGGATAATTTGTCTCGACAACGTCAGCGTTATCAATCACCAGACAGACGCAATAAAGATAGTAGCAGAGACTACGACCGTGAGAACATTCGTCGCTCTAGATCACGTCAAAGATCCAGACGCAATGAGTCCGCCGATCGTTTTAAAGATCGCAAGAGAAAATGCTCAGAAGAACGTTCCTCAGCCCGCGTGGAGAAAAGGCAACGTTATTCATGCTCTCGGTCACGGTCTTTTGTGTTAAAACGTGATGATAGAGTTGCACCAAGAAATTCACGTTCAATTTTGCGAAACGCACGCAAGCGCAGTCGCGATCATTTACAAAAGAAAGAACGGTCGCGTTCTCTTTCCCCAGAAAATAAGCCAAGAGTCAAAAGTGGTTCTCTAACGCCGCCACCATTGCTGCGAACTAATGTCGGTGGACAGGCCGCACTTTTAAAAAATAATGAAAATAATTCTGACGGTAAGGGTAACGCTAAACCAAGCAATAATAAAATACCTGTTGTGAGTCCTTCCAAACGTTGCCATTCAGCGAATGTTTTTAAAAATAACACGAAATCGTTATCGCGTCGTAAATCGTCTTCGTCTTCAAGTTCAGAGACAGCTTCGGATTCAGAAAGTTCCCAATCTAGAACACCTTCTCCACGCAAAGAGCAACTAGAGAAAGCAACGACATCGATAATAACGATCAAATCAAAAGATATAATAATGAAAAGTCCAGAGCGAACCCGTTCTTTATCAAGTTTACAGGATAAGTCAAATAAGATTCAACGGCAAAGGGAAACGCCCCCAGGATCGCCGAATGAAAGACAAGGATTATCACCAAAGCAAGATAAACGCTCTGGATTAATAGCGCAACGTTCACATTCGAAGGAATGCCACGAAAAGAGATCGAAAACTCCTCTTGCCCTTCCCCCTCTGAAGACAAAAGAGGAAAGTAAATATCGAAAAATATCACGATCGCCCTCTAGAGACTCTTCAGAATTAAGCTACTCGCCCGCTAGACGCAATCCGGAACGTTACCGCGATATATTGGAAAGTTCAATCCAAAAACAAAAATTAGAAAAATCTAAAATTGAAGATATCCGCAGGGGACAGCAGCACCATCAACAACAACAAAAATCATCTGTCAAACGTAATGACGACCATGATAAAGAACGCCTTGCTTATAGAAAAGATCTGGATGCCAAAGCCCGTTTGAGTACTACTAAATTGGCCCCCGTAGTGCGCTTACATTCACAAAGTGAAGATGAGAGTGATTGTGGTGAGCGAAACTCCGATAAAGCAGCTTCAGCACTTGACGAATTTCAGGAATCACGCCGTGAAAGAGAACTGAAAGAGCTTAAAATGTTGGAACAACTGAAGACAGGCATAGCCGCGAAAGCAAAGGAAAAAATCAAAACCATTGAAAAACTGGCTGCCACATCATCATCAAACATCGGAGAAGTAAGTGATATTTCCGATTATGGAAAACGCGGTTTACGCAATTCCCTTAACGATTTTCTTGTGGCCAATAATGTAATGCCTAGCAGCAGCAACAACATCGCCAACAGTAGTAGCTATAGATTAAACAATGCAACTCCGGCTGCTATATATCCCCAGAATCGGAATGAAATAAAAAGAGAGAACGGATCTCCGTCACGTATATCTAATGCCAAAAATAGCATCGCTAATAAGGACAATGAAACGCAGGCTGATTGCAAACAGTCCCAATCGGTGGCTGCAAATGGTCATGCGTGCAAAAGTCCAACAGCAAGCCCAACTCGCAACAGTCATTTGGTACATAATAAAGACAAAGAACGTAAACGAGAACGCGAACGCGAAAGAGAGCGAGAATCAGACAGAGACAGAGAAAGACAAATCAATTACTATAGAAGAGGGGACAGAGACAATGAGCGCTACCGACGTTCACCACCCATACATAGCGTTGGATGTGGTGGCGTTAGCGGTGGTGGCATCAACAGACGTATTAATAATCTCTATTATAGACCTCGTATGAATGGTAACGCCAATGGTGGTGGTGCTGGTCATCTACTAACCCATAATACTTCTATTATACACTCCAATAATTGCCCTAACCATGGCCATCATAATTTAGGTCCGCTAACGGGTCCCTATTCACATTCAGCTAACGCTAGCAATAACGCATCCGCATATAATCGGCCCAGTCGCATTAACAATACCCCACTGATTACAGCCACTCAGTTCAATAATCAAATGTTGAGCAAACAATCCAACAGTATATTGGTGGGTAGGCGCAATCATCGTACCGCTTTGAGTTTGGGCTTAAGTGGCACACCAGCTACTAATTTTAGCAATAGCAATCTACTACTAACCAAAGCTAACGCTCTCCATCTGCAAAACCACCATTCACACCATCATCATCACCATCAGCATCACCATCATCATCATAGCAACAGCAACAATACCTCAACCCAAATCACTGATCGCATTCTAATGGCTGCTTCCTTAGCAGCTGTCGGCCATCACCACAATGTGATGGCCTACGGTCACAACAATCCAACCACTGCTAATAGTTTAAGTTATCTACAACAACAACAACAGCAGCAGCAGCAACAACAACAATTACAACAAAAACCAAAAATAGTTATTAAACCATTTAAAATTAATGATTCACAGCCTTTGGTCGCTGCATTGGCGGATTCCACGTTGGTCGATACCATTGTCTCCAAAGTATCAACTGCTACAGTCGCGGCGGCCGAGAGTGCAGCCCGCCGCAGTCGCAGCCGCTCGCGACGCACGCGAAGTCGTTCACGACATCACGAGGGTGCCACCAGTCGTCGCACCAATAGTCGTTCAAGGACGAGATCGTAAGTACCGAGGAATATTTTAGTAAAAAGCAAGTTTATATTAAATTTCATTTTTCACAAAAGGTCGTCGTCGAGCAGTCGCAGCAGAAGTCGCAGCCATAGCCGACGTAGTTCTCGCTCACGCTCGCATTCCTCACAATCCAGCAATTCATCACGTAGTTCGTCTCATAGTTCGTCAAGGTAAGTAATTAATGATTAAAAGATAAAACTTCAAACGGTTACCAAAATTATACGCTGTTGCAGCAGCAGCTCCGCCTCTTCACGTTCTGGCTCACGTTCGCCTTCCATACCACGACGCCGCGGCTCTCCTAGCTTTTTAGATCGTCGACGGATAACCAGGTATTACAAAAGTAAAAACGTTAATTAAAAAATTGATGTTTTTCAAAGATTTTTTAATTTCTCATTTT
Source organism: Glossina austeni (assembly GCA_000688735.1). Taxonomy (NCBI): domain Eukaryota; kingdom Metazoa; phylum Arthropoda; class Insecta; order Diptera; family Glossinidae; genus Glossina; species Glossina austeni. The sequence continues at coordinate 659,113 of KK502535.1, read as the reverse complement.
TATTTTCTTTTTTATTCCTTTTTGAAATTCCTTTTCTTAATTTGTTAACTATACCCACCACCGAAAGATAGAGGTATATTTATTTTAGCTTAAACCGCCAAAGTATAATATAATTTCGACGAGACCACACATAACTTTTAATATATGAGTTAACCCAAAACAACTAATCGCCTGGCTGGCTAGCAGTCTCCCCGTGTGTTTCTTTCAAATGAGATATAAATCAAAACTTTTAACATATTTTCTTTCAAATCGTCTTTTCTTCAGATTCTCTTCAAATTGAATTTAAATATAAAGTATTTGAAAACTTTAGTCTTTTTCGGCGGTATATTATAGAAAGATAGGTTTATTTTGGTCTTGTCGACGCACTAGTCAAATTTTCAGCTTTCTAAATATGACAGAAGCAATAATAATCATTAAAAATGATCGATTATCAGGTTTTGCTTGATAGATATAGATATTAATGCTAGTCAGCATTTCATCATTTCTATGTGTGCGAACGATTGTTTGCAAATGCATAGACCAATCTTAACTGTATATATTGAAAAGTATAATTTATACTAAGTAACCACATCATAAGGAAACTGGAAAAGTTGTTCTATGCCGTCTATAACTTCTTTTTCGCCGTACTTTTCTTGTGTGCGTAAATTATTATTTTGTTTTCTTTTTTTTTATTATATTTTGTAGCCGTTATTCATCAACCCGTGACCGCAGACGTTGATTGTTCAGATCAAAAGTGACTATGTATATGTATATATATATAAACAATATATATATATATATATATATATTAATATATATGTATATATATGTATATATATATATATATAGTATATGTTAAATCCTAAGAGTTTTCAATTTCTTTGAATTGTATTTCGTGTATGCTTTATTTTCAGTTAGATTTATGTATGTATTATTTTTTTCCTTTATTTCTCATTAATATTATTATTTGAAACCTGAGTTCATTGTGAAATTTTGAAATTAGTTAATGATCGATGTATGTTTATTGATCCAACAATAAATTTTCAATATCATTTAAAGTTCGAATTATTCTTTCACAAATAAATTTTTAGTATTTGGAATAACTATTTAGTTTCTTTTGAATTACATTTATTTGGTAAGTTTTTATTTTCTACATGACTTAGAATGAAATTCATTACTATATAATTTTTCGAAATATATAATGAATTCTTGTTTTATATCTTAATTGTCTCTTAGTGCTCGTAAACGTCCTATACCATATCATCGCAAAACACCATCGGATGTTACTAGTTGTTATTGCTCCAGTTGTTGCAGCCGCGATAGTTCACCGCGATCGCATTCTTGTTCACCTTCGCATGGCAGTCGCAGTCCTTCAATGATATTTTAATATTTCTCCAAACTCTTTCATATCTGAATTTTTTTCAGTCACTTCTTTCTTTACAAAATTATATTTATTAATAATATAAGACCGTATTATTTTTCTCGAATTTATTTTCTTAATGTTAACTGATAGAAATATTGCTGATTTTGATATGTAATCAATTACACTACTAATTAATGCATTTAAAATAAATTTATGTATGCATATGTAATTTCTATTTTCATATAGGCCTAATATTGTGTCTGGCAACTTAAAAAAATTTTAGTGCAATTTGTTTTTCATTCTGTTTCCTCATAAATTTAAACTTATGACATATAATAATTTTAAATAATAAACGAAAAATATTTCATATTAAATATATAGACATGCGAATTCATATAGTTAATATATTTATGTATGTATGCATACGTCTCCCGAGTTGAACGCGTCTAACGCAAATAAACATACAATTCGGGACGACATTATTGCAACCTTCTTCCCGGAAGAATAAATTTTTGTCTCTGATGAGCGCTATCTCATTGTTTCACTATAGCACTATCGCATTATCTTAATATTCGACATTTCCTTGTAAAAGCTCAAGGTAATGGTTTTAAACATTTTAAAAAAGCAATTTTGTAAGCTTTGTTGAAATTATGACCACTTTTTATATCCAGTAGTTTAAAAAACTAAGCAAGTAAAACTTATAAATGGCGATATTTGTCAATATGATAAAATTAGGTATTAAAACATTATAACAAAGATATAATCAGTCCACTCTTCGGAACGTTGTGTTTATATAACAGATAAGGACGGTATATTCGATATAAAACTAATTTTCTGTATTTTCTGCATTTTATCGCCGTATGTCAGGGAAGGAAATCATAATGCCCGTGGAACGAATTCTTAATGTTCACTATACGTCGTCGATATTTCTTGTTGATTGACACCGTGCGTCTAAACATGTGCATCCTTATTCAGTTCTCAAACTTAGATGACTAAACGTAGTCAACTTCTTACGATGAAGAACATATATGTATGAATATATATAAGTACCTCTACATTTCTCCTCCACCCGCTGATACTGGGTCAAATAAAGTTCGTAACGCTTTTTATTAATGTTAAGACTTGTGGTAAATTTTAAACCAATAATCACTATACATCAAAACCTTGTTTTGTAAACTTTTTCATTTATTGCAGCGGATGAAATATGTTTGTAGAAGAAGATGTTTAATTAGAAAAACGTTTTTACACTAAGTTAAACGACTCGAAGTCGGAAAATAAGGAACGTACGAATTATAAGAAGAAATCTTGGTTGGCTTTTATTTTGTCAAACATTACTCATAGTTGTAATGATGACGCAATAAGATACTATCACAACTATAACATAGTTACCTTCTACGAAGTTATCAAGCTTAGAAAAGTGCCCCAAAACTTTCTAAATAAAACAATTTCTAATGTTATCTATTACAAATTTTATACTTTAATAAAGATTTTTGAAGATCTTCAATAAACTTTTATAATTCGGACCTTAAAACCCCAATATAGCCATTCCTAATTAAAAAATTCAAAGTAAAACCAATAAATAAAATTTTGTTTGTGTCTTAAAAACAATCAATTAGGCTTGGATTTAGAATTCACCGCCTGGTTTTCTTGAAAACGACGACGCTTACGGGCTATGTAGGTCATCCACATAAATGCTACGATAGTTGTGAAAAATTCCCGCAACTGAAATTATAATACCAAACAATTAAAAAAAATTATTAAAAAAAGGATTTTTTCAATATAAAATGTAAACGTATATAAAGCAGAATCATATAATCAAATCGATTTCGGTAAGTAAAATAAAGCATTCGAGCTCAACTTTAAAGTATTTTCGCAATGGTGCTTAAATAGGCTGTTTTTAGTTATTAAAGCATATGTCGTAAGTTTCAAAGGGCGATATCGCAATAATAGATGTAAAAATTGCAACTTGACCGGAACAATTCATATTAAAATTGCTCATTTTAAATGTTTTGACGTACTTACCATGGGCGGTACATAATACACGTTAAGCCACACAAAAAATGTAAAATATTGCCAGTTAGCTTTTAATAGAGGCCAATAAAGCTTTTCCGCGCTTTTCAAAGCTATGTCATGTGAATTCGACTGCAACAATAAAAAATAGAGTAATTAAGTTTTTTTTTAACTTAGCCTTAGCTAACAAACCTCAAATAATGATAGAATATATAAACACAGCGCTTGGTAAATCGGAGTATACACCAAACGTTCAGATATGAATTGAACAAATTTTCTATATTTGAAATCGTGGCGAAAGAGCCATTCTATTGCTTGATAGAAGTAATGCGGAACACTGCCACCAAATAGTAGTCTAAAAATTTTAAAAAATATCAAGCGTTAATTGAAAAAAGTATTTAAAAGGAATTACCCAAATAAAGCATAAGCGACTACACTTTGTTGATTAACCACTTTTTGTCCGTCAATGCGTTGGGATGCGTAGTTAGCCGATGCAGCCAAAACAGAACTGAATGTTAAAATTGCATTTAGTAAAGGATTCCAAGTGAATTATGACAATTCTAATTACTTAGTGATAGATTTGGTGCGAATAGGATGGCTGAATAACTGTTCAAAATAAACACCGAATAAAGAATACAATGGCTTAGACAGAGACATGCTTGATTCCTTTTAAAATTTGCCTTTATTTTTAAACGTCTTTTCTTTTCTCTTACTTTAATTGATATCAAAGTACAAAGGTCTTAAGTCGAAAGACTACATCTACATGAAATTATTTTTGCTTTTTGGAGTTTTAACTATATTTCTTCACTTTGATATTTGGATTTAGCAAACTGTTAAGATTATAATGTCACTAATTTTGTTATCGTTAACTATTTGCTTAATCTGATTTTTTTTATTAAATGCAAAACCATTTTAATGGATGTTAGCAGAAAAGCAAATTAAAATGGCAATGCCCAAAATTTTCATTTGTTGTAAAAGTTTCATTTAACATTTCATTTTTGTTCATATATGAAAAGTTTCTATACTTAACTTTGTTTCAAATTTTTATTATTGATTATTTATAATATTATAAGAGCTTCTTGCTCAATAATCTCAATAAAGCAAATATCGCAAATTTTAATGATTTCTACATATACCGTAATTAAAAGGGGTATATACTGTTGGCAAGATTTCACACATTTGTAACTTGACCCAACCACCCTATAACTAAAATTTCTAATCCCAAATGCTTTGAAATACTTTTCAAAAAATAAAAAATTTTTTTTTTAATTTTTAAATATAATTTCTCATAATTTTTTTTTGTTTTTTTTTTCTTCTCTTGAAGAAATATATACAAATTCTTTAATTGTTAACAAATTCACTCAATCCCTTTGCAATATGGACGACAATTTTTATTCCTGGCAGCACTGGTTGGCCGGTTTGTATCGTGTGCGTAAAATAACCACAAAAAGTGAATTTTCATAATTTTTTTGAAATTAATAGTAAAAAATTATTAGAGATTTTGCCAAACTATGCCCAAGGACAAGAAAACCCCCAAAGAATCGCCAACAACGAAGGAAAGCAATAATGGTAAACTGTTGGATGATAAAAAACAACCCACAGATACGCAGACGAACATTGAATTATTAAATGATGTTCACTCGAGCACTAACGCAGCACAAAATGATAATGTAGGTGATGGAACAAATAGCAAACTTGAGAACGATACGCATGTGACCGCTAATGAGAAATCATCGGCTGTCGTTAAATTAGGCGTTGATTTGAGTAAGTTCATATACATACTTTTCTGTCTTATATTGATTTCTGAAGGGCGTGGCTCTCTATATAATAAACAAATGGCTGTTATAAGAATTAGAATTTACTTCAAATTTAGTTAGAATTAAGCTATTTGTGTAATTTGTTGGAATTTAAGAAACTTTACAGATAAGAAGTGGACCGATCCTTTTTTAGTACGTATATCGTGCTTCTTGGTGCACTTGGGTTCAAATCTTTTCAACAATAATTTTGAAGAACGCAACCCAAGATCTAATGACAGATTAACCCATCTAACTCATTTTGCAACGGTCTGACGGACTCGAGCTAATCAGCTTTTAATGATATAAATGATGTTCCGAATTATTATAAATATTTGTGTAAATTATATTTTTTGCTTCATTCGTCACAAAAGCATTTAGAAGTATACCTAGGGGATTAGTATGTTATCTCTTACACAGATTTTCCCATACAGGTCTGGTGCAAGTTAATAGTGGGGGGAGGGATTGCTACAAAAGGTTGGCCCAATGTAGAATTCTTACTTAAGCTAGTGTTCAATAAAAGGGGAAGATGCCCAAAGACGGGAAAATTTCCAAATATTTGATCATCTTAGTGTATGAAAAACTATATTTTTCAAATACTCGTTTAATAATTCATAGAGGGTAATAATTTCTTTATTAGAAGTTTTGTTTGGTTTCTATTATCCTATTGATAAAAAAAAAGTTTATGTATTATTCTAAAATGTATGATGGAGTTTCATTTATCCATTAGATATGTGTCATAGGCAGGATCTGCTGCAAGCGGTTTCTGAAGCCGTGTCTGGCAATCGTCCTGCAAAACAATTTGCATTTTGGTCTACTCAGCCCGTACCAAAATTAAATGAAGAAATCACAACAAATGAATGTATAGAACCGGATAAAGATATTTCAGAAATACGCGCTGAGCCATACGCTTTGCCTGACGGGTTCAAATGGGATACTTTAGATTTGAATAGTACTACCGATCTCACTGAATTATATACACTGCTCAATGAAAACTATGTGGAGGATGACGACGCTATGTTTCGCTTCGATTACCAACCGGAATTTCTGAAGTGGTCTTTGCAATCTCCCGGCTGGAAACGGGACTGGCATTTGGGGGTGCGCGTAGTTAAATCGGGTCGCCTAGTAGGCTTCATTTCGGCTATACCAAGTAATCTAAGAGCATACGATAAAATACTGAAAGTGGTCGAAATCAACTTTTTATGCGTGCATAAGAAATTACGTAGCAAACGTGTATCGCCTGTGCTTATCCGGGAAATAACCAGACGCGTCAACTTGACTGGCATCTTCCAGGCGGCTTATACGGCCGGTATAGTGTTGCCAAAGCCGGTGGCGACTTGTCGTTATTGGCACCGTTCTCTCAATCCAAAGAAATTAATTGATGTAAGTTTTTCATAGAACAGTCAAAACTAAATTTTGTCGATAAAATGCTTTTAGATTAAATTTTCACATTTGGCTCGCAATATGACGATGCAACGTACGATTAAATTATTTAAGTTACCAGATCAGCCAAAAACTAAAGGGTACCGTCGCATCGAATCAAAAGATATGGACAAAGCTCACAAGTTGCTAGATGAACACTTTAAACGATTCTCGTTATGCCCGGTTTTTTCAAAAGATGAATTTCGTCATTGGTTTACACCAAAAGAGGGTATAATTGATTGTTTCATCGTCGAAGATGACCAAGGTAACATAACTGATTTGACTAGCTTTTATTGTTTGCCCTCGTCGGTAATGCATCATCCGATCCATAAAACCCTACGCGCTGCTTATTCATTTTACAATGTATCAACCAAAACTCCTTGGATCGAATTGATAAATGACGCTCTGATATCAGCGAAAACCCTGCAAATGGATGTTTATAATGCTTTGGACCTAATGGAAAATAAGAAATTTCTAATGCCTTTAAAATTTGGTCCAGGTGATGGAAATTTACAATATTACCTATATAATTGGCGATGTCCCCCGATGAAACCGCAAGACGTTGCTTTGATACTATTGTAGTTTGTACGATTTTGCCTCCTTTCGATTATTTCTTCTTTAAACAAAAATTGCTTTGTATTTTAACTACAGAATATCATTTGCAATGGTTTGTGTTCTCAAGTATTTTTTATTTTTTTTTCTTTGTCTTCTTAATAAATACATTGTATCTGACTATTCTTTGCCTGGAAAGTGAATGTTTTGGTTTCGTTCTCAACAAAACCGCTAAAAAGTATTCCCCTTAATGTTTAATGAATTCTTAGGTCACTTCTTCCCAATGTATTGGGAAATACATACGTAATTAAATCTGAATAGGCAAAGCAATTAAACCAAGCAAAAGAAAAAAGTAAGTTAAGGAAAAGCTTGCAAATGTTTTATATTAAATAGGGTCTCTTGTTAACGTTCTCGTCAACGTTTTATTTGGTTTTAGGATAAAGCTTGAGGATATAAGCTTGTTTTTCCTTCAGCCAAATTATTCCAGTCTTCACTCTTACAATTTCTACAATTCCATCGACTGCTGAAAAAATGAGGAATATATGCACGTTTGGTTCTTCTTTTGTTATTACGTTCACGTGGCACCATTTCTGCTAACTTTACAATTAAATTCATTTTCGATAGTGACCAGTATTGACGGGACTCATTACAGTTTATAAACTTCCAGTGCAGTATTGTGGGCAAAGGTTTGATGCCAAATGGAATAATAACATATATCAGATTATGTACATTGCAAAATTCCATCTTACTGATCGCTATATTTGATACATCTGAAGTATATATGCATATACCTTTATATGATATACCTTTTTGAATGTAATAAACTCAAGAAAATGTGACAGGTTTTTTTTTTATAAACAACATATTAATGCATCGATTTGCTAAACAAGTAATGAGTATATTTTTTACATTTGTTTAAGAGCGTCTGCGTACTATGACAGTATTCGCTAATTGAACAATACGATTAAAATCAGCTTTCGGATGGACGCGCCAGTACTTGCATCGATACCACATAACAGCCGGATAATTTGGGCTTGGTATTCCATGAAAAATTCGAGCAATATTACGCCCGCTGAAATTGTTCTCTGGGTACATGCTCAACAGAGCATTAACATCGTTAATAATATCTTCATCAGTGCTGTTGGAATCCTGAAAATTAAAGGTTGACACAAAAAAAATTAAACATAAGCGCCCTAGCAACATTTGAAGAAAAACTTGCCTCTATTTCTAATTTTAAATCCTTGGGATAATCATTTTTAAAATAATTCCGTATAATCGCTCTCAGTTGATGACAGCGGTCACCGGAAAATTGTTCTATGAAACATGATTTAAAAGTTTCATAAGCCACTGAGGATAATCCTTGGCAGACATATTGCAACTACAAAATTATTTTTAAACCTTAAAATTTATTCATTTAACAATTAATGTGTCGCAATATAAAACCTGTATAAGTTGAGTTTTTTCCTGCTTTACGGTTCTATTGTAAAGGGTATCCAAAGCTTCGTCAATTTCCGCAGTCGTAAAATCTCCAGGTGCCATTAAACGAAAGCCCAAATCATTGAAAGTGACTGTTATGGGAGATCTTTTAGGCAAACCATTAACTAGAACAAACGATCGCAGATTAGCAATAAAAATTGAAAGCAGCTTTTGCGACAAAAGTTCTTTTGACGCATAAGCACATTAAAAAAAAAAACGTCGAACAGAATGCATTCGGATAAGACCGACTGTACGCTATATAGAATTTGTGCCTGCGCAGTTAGTTATTTAATTTAGAAATTGAATTATATATCTATAATTACATGGTTCAGAGTTTTCGGCAATTACACAAAAAGTTCATATTTGATACTTCAATGAGAGTAATGAGAATTCGCGCAAAAAGAGGGGCCAGCTTATATACACTACCTTGAGTCCATTCCAAGTTTTTTAATTGATATTTTACTACGCCACTATTCCAACCAATTGCTGCAGCTATATCAATTATAGAGAATTCAATAATATTGCTATCCTCCTTAAATCTGCCATCTTTTATTTCCCAAGCAATTGCCATTGCCAAAGGAGGACACTTTTTAGCCGCGTGTCTTAAAAAAGTGCAATTAGTTTTTATGCTTAAAAACAACAATTAACTCACTTTAAATATTTGGCACCACCATAAGAGATAACTTTGGCGGTGATAAAAGCATTACTTAGTATATTTATTCGCCAACGATTATCTAGTTCCATATAACATAAAAGAGTAGATATATTCTCTTGGGGCATATCCAACGCTTCAACAGTTTTCGCTATGGAGAAACCAATCTCATGGCCTGGACAACTGCGTTGTGCACTTTTTATAATACTATGCTTTTCGGTAGCTTCTCCTTGGCAAGAATTTAACGATTTACTGGCAAGACAATAGCAATAAATTTATATATCGACAACAAAATTTCAGCAATTTCAAATACCTTCCCGCACATGAACAAGGCACAAATACACGCTGTAGCAGCTTTCTGATAACGTGACGATCTATTGAATTGGCATATATATGACGCCTCAGTTCATTTTTGTCACCACCTTTGGAATCTAAGAAGAGATGGCAGTGCGCGGTTTCATTATCGCGCCCTGCGCGACCAATTTCCTGACAATAGTTCTCAAAAGTTGCTGGCATATTGTAGTGAATAACCGCTCTTATATCTGACTTATTGATGCCCATACCAAAAGCGATCGTCGCTACCACAATGCGCAATTCATTGTTCATAAAAGCATTCTGAATTGTGCGCCGCCGCGAGGCGGCCATGCCTGCGTGATATGGTTCAGCAAACCAATCGATTGTTCTACGTTTTCTTTTGGCACTTGCTTGACAAACACTGCGTTCTTGCAAGCACGTACGTAAAAATGCGGCGATGCGTTCGCATTCGTCACGTCGTGTACAATAGATGATGATTGAATAACACGCCTCAAATCGTTTACTTAATAGCAGCTCTAACAAAGCATGATCCCGATTTTCATCTTTTGATACAGAGAGTATAAGATTGTTCGGTAAGGGTATATCGCTAATGACTCCCTGTTCACCATCCGTTATACCTAAATTGGTGACAATGCTAATGCGCGTGGGCAGAGTAGCTGTAGCCGTTAGACCCAAAATACATTTTACTCCAAGATTTTTCCTTAGGACTTTACAAATCATCAAATAACTTGGTCTGAAGTTATGACTCCACTGTGACACACAGTGAGCCTCATCAATGCAGGCAAATGCAATCGGAGGTAACTGCCGGAGTATGGATCCGAAACCTGTCGATCGTTCACCTGCGACTACCGCTTCGGGTGAAACTAGCAATATATCAACTTCTCCATTTGAAATCAATTCCAAAGTCTTCATCTTTTGTTGCCGTGTTTGATTGGTATGTAAACAGTGCGCTCTTAAAAAATGGGGCACACCCGTTACCTGATCTTCCATTAGGGATACCAATGGTGAAATTACCAATGTTATACAATTTTTTTGGCGCGAATACATATATGCAGGCAATTGATAGCATAGCGATTTGCCACTGCCTGTTGATAAGATGACTAAGGTAGACAAGCCGCTTAAGATGCGCATAATAGCTTGAGCTTGACCTTTACGGAAGGTGGTATGGCCAAACATTCTTAATGTTTCCAGTACTTCAGGAGTAACATTTTTCACTTGACCATCTGCTTCGAGATCATATAAAGAATTATCACTGCTGTAGACCGATGAACTTTGATTAATCATCAAATCTTTGCTGTTTAGTCCGGCAGCTTTTAAGAATTCTTCAGGTATTTTCTGGCCGACAAATTGCTTAATAGGTGGAATTGACTTCCCAAATTCTTCGATGCACGTTTCAAAATCAATACTTTCTAACTCATCATCCGTCTCCATTAAACAATTTGGTTTAATGCTAACAGTTTGGTTGTTGATGTCAATGTTGTTGTCAGGACTATCGCAACCCTCTTCTTTGTCGTCCATTCGTTCTTCGAAAGATTTTTCCTGATAAATTTTAGTATTGGCAGCTAGCGGCAACTTCGAAATGTTCCTACTATGTACTGCTGTTGCGCATTGGCTGGCCATTCGCTCGGCCTCTTTTAATGTCGGAAAAGGTGAAGGATCCTCCTCCAATTGAGCGCTGAGTGGCAACAGCGTATCTCCTTTTATTTTGCAATTTTGAGCAAAATGGCCAGTTTGACCACACACGAAACATTTAAATGTACCTCCATCACAGCCTCCCATGTCCATATCTTGTCCTGCCAGAGCAGCTATATGTTTTTTATGTTTCCATTGCTTCTTTTTATAACGAGAATAATTGATTGATTTTTTGCCGCGTACAAATGTCTTTTTCTCTATGTTAATCTTGACAAAATTCTCATTTAATTTGCCTGCACTTATTTTTTCCTCCAGCTGTCTTTGGGCAATCACTTGTTTTTCATTTATACCACTTTCATCCTGAATAGTAGAACTTTGTGTGTTTTTCACAGGAACAATGTTATTAATGTATTTACGAGCTAATTTATGAACCACAAGTAAATCGTCTAACTTAGCACGCGGTACCGTGGCAATGTCGTTTGCCTCTAAAACTAAAGCATATTTAAGGTCCTCAGGATCAGGTAGTTTTTCGTGTGGAGTTTCATTTGGACATTCACTTTCCATTTTCAATTTTGTAAGAGTATGTCGCCGCATTTTGGATCTATCTCGATTTTCTTTGAAGGTCTCTGAATATAGCTGAGCCTTTTCCTTCTTTAATCGTATTTTATTAATTATTGGTTTTCGTCCCGTCACGATTATATTTCGTTCAATTTTGGGTTGTTCTTCTTTAAAGCCCGTATTTTTGTTTACGTCGATCGTGAAATCTTTATGATCTGGATTACGTTCCAATCTTGACGTCCCTTCTTGTGATGAGAGTTTTGTGTCCATTGCTTGGGGAATTGCAGTACTTGTGACACGTCCCCTTTTAATAATGTGCCTGTGTTCCTGAAGCGAAGTCTCGTCCTCACTGTCTCCTACTATGGAATCGTAATCCGAGTCAAAGCTTCGCTTTCTTTTTCTTTCACCCAATTTCTTTAAATGGTCACTCTCTTTTATATTTAGTGGTGTTGCAAGTCCTTCTTCTTGAGATTTTTTGGAAAAGTTCTTGACGTGTATACCGCTCAACCCAAAAGGTCGTGTTTCGCTTTTGGATTGAGTTGCATTTTCTTCAGTTTTTGGCGTTGAAAGAGATTTTAAACCATTCTGGTGTGAAGTTCTTTCTAACCAACCTTCGTCGAGTTCAGTTTTTATAGTATCTTCACATTTTTCAATTGCCAGTGATGGAGTAACTATTATGGCAGCCATCTGCTGTTCCTTCGCTTTTTCTACTAAGATTGTTTCTAAATCAGGCAAACTGTCTCCTGCATTATTTAGGCAATTATTTGCAGAAATGTCATTGATATTGTTTTGTGACAAGATAGTGCGCGATAAAGACTTCCTAGGATTGCGTTTAGAAAAGGAGGAATTTTGAAACAACTTTTGAGTAAAATTTAAACCAAGGCTTTTCTTTTTTACCGCTTCCGTTTTTTTCTTCAACTCAATTTTTTCCTTTATTTCGTTGCCCCAGGCCTTATCATTTAAAGATAATTCCTCTACAGGTTCGAACTCATGCTTAAAGTCGTTTAACTTAGTTGCATTGTCTGAAACCTTTTTTGTCTGATCTTTTTCGGGTTTTGTTTCTATCGTACGGAAATTGTTACACCCTTCTACTAAAGCACTAAAATTAAGAGGTAATTGAGGGCCTTGCACATTGACACTATTTTCACTAAGAGTAATGTCTAATCCGTCGTCCACTTGAGACACTTTCAAAACATCAAACCCATCATCTGAGAGTGTGTCATTAAGGGTGTTTTCCAGAAATGCGGTTTTCATCTTATAATACATTTTATAAGAATCTCTGATCTCTTGGGGAGCTTCTTTTATATCATACTAAAAGGAAATATTTACAATTTTTATTCATTTGTCAATTGCTTAATAATTATCATTTGTTACCTTTGATGGTATACGACCATGCTTCTTTCTAAATTCCTTTTCCCATACTTTAACGCGTAACTTATACTTTTGATACTTTAGTTTAACCGTGCAGTCTTCCATAATACACAACTTATGAAATGTTTCCTTTTTTCAATATTACTAGTAATTTGTTGTCTTTCCGCTCAATTGCATGAAAAAAACTTATTTTCATAAACTCAACTGCAAATGCGATCGAAGACACAACGTAACTTTGTGCTTTTGTGTCGACTTTTCACAGGCTGCATATAGTTATTTGTAGGAAAAACCCGCGCTTGTCTTCCTTACCATATTGTTTAAGATGTCAAAGCAAGGAGATTAATGTAATTGTAAGCAATCAACATATTGTTTGAAAAGTAATAATTAAAACATATTATAGTATATTGTATAAATCAAACTTTTAAAATTATAGGTAAAAAAATAATTAAGCATAATAATGCAATGTAAATATAACATTTTAGAAGATGTGTTTTTATTTTTGAAACTATTATTGAAAGCGTCGTCGTTATTCTTCTTCTTCTTTCATTTTGTAACATATATGTGCGAGCCTCCTTCTTCTACATAAAAAACATATGACTTCTTAAGGTTGGCGATACCTAATAAATAGCTTAATAACCTTTTATACCTGAAATGTTTGGATACTTCTATACGAGGATATGCTTCCAATTTTTTTAACTAAATTTCAAGTCCTAACGGTAAAGTTTGTTTACGCTTACATTTTCCTGCTGGTTTTGTTTCAAAAGCAAAAGTTAATTATTATTTGATAACCTTTTGCTTTTTTTTGCTTTTTTTACAACACATATGCTCAACGGTTGTTAAAAATATTCTCTTATAACTGTCAAATCAGACGAAACTAAATAGCTCACTAACTAGTTCGGTGTGTGGTAGCTAAGAGTTGTATTTGTACAAACCAGCTGTAGTACTCAAATAATAACTGCATACTTTAGTCGTTTATATTGAGTTTTAAGAGCGACTTTTAAAAACATATTAGGAACATTTGGACCGACGCTTTAAGAGCAACATACATAGGTGGACAGAAAGGTTGGTGTATGTTGTTTTATTTTGGTGAATGGTAATCTTTTCCATTTTCGTCCTATTACATTTTACATTTATCATTTATTTGTAAAGTGAGAAACTTCCCGGAATCTAAAAATTAATTTGAAGCTGTGTCAAGTACAAACAAAAACTTACAAAGAGTTTAGTTCAAAAACATCACATGTTTTCAGATGGGCAGTAAAGTTGATATATATACAAAAACTTAAAAATAACGCACGGACAAGTAATTATTTTTTTAAAGATCAATTCAGACAGTTAACAGCTCGCATTATCACCATTGTTTTTAAGGACACTTTCGATTCTTTTACGCAAGCTTCTACTGGGATATCAAACCATACTATTTTTACATAGGATCCCACAATTTTTTTTTTTATTGCTACAATTGCTACAATATTGTTACAAGAAAAAAAAAACTTGACGTTTCAATTCTCCTCAAACGTTTTACACAAGATTGAGTCCGGGAGGCTGACTTAGTCATTCAATGAATTTCAAGCTATACTTCCGGAACAACCCTTTCACCAAATTGGATGAATATTTGGAATCATTGTCCTCCTGCAATGTCCACAACAGTAGCATATTCTCTTCGTTATACGGCAGCATTAAAGTTTCTAAGAAGGTTTTATGTAAAATTTAGCCATAGTGTTCTCCACGAACCTTATCGGACAGATACCCTCCCAAGAAAAGTAGTTCGCGATGCCATAAAAATTACTTCACAATGCTTCACACTTTTTTTGGTAAATGTAATGTGGAAAATTTTGCTTTTTGAAAGGAAGAATATTTTTGCCGCATCATTCTTAAACAAATTTATTTTTGTTTTGTCACATCAAGATATATTTCTACATTTTTATTCACCTTCTGAAATCTGAATTTTTCCTCCTCTCCAAACTAACTTTTGTGCGCAAAAGTTATATGAAATGAATGTTATAGCATCCTCGACAATATAGATCATATTTTTCGATTAGGATGACGTGAATGCTATAGCATTCATTCATAGAATACATGAGAAAAAAAGACAGCGCAATTGCGCTGTCTGGGATTCTTCGACAGTGTTTTTTCAAAACCGTCTGGGACTCAAATGTCTAACTGAAGCAGATAATGAAATGTCTAAGCATTTACAATGCACATTGTTGAAAGTAAGGGAAATTTTCAGAAAAAAATGTGCAATGATGCAGTCAGCTCTCTGTGAGAATTCTACGAAATATAGATGCCATAGCATTCACGTCAAGTATTGCACTTCTAGGTTGCTCAATGTGCCGGCTTAAGGAAATTTGTAAAAACACGGAGAAAAATAAAAAAAATAAGAAAGTACTTAATAAATCAATTGGTCATTACTTTGAACTGTATATTAATTACAAAAACTTAAGATTACATGAAATTAAATGAACAAAAATTGGCTTTAAAATTTGAATGCTATAGCATTCACGTCATTTCGCATCGCTATGAAAGTGAATGCTATAGCATTCACGTCCGCAAACGGGTTAATACTTTTTTTTGGGGGTTTAAAGCATTCGTGACGATGTTTTGTGATCGACGTAATGATGCGGCAAGAAACATTTGTGTTGCTTTCTGATATCGATGCTGAAGAACCATCTTTCTTCTTTGCTACAGTGATGTGTTTGAACCATTTAATATTGTTATAAAAATTAATTCACATATTTCGATGTCCACATAAAAAAGCTACTAAACCTGTATTAAGGCTCTAAACTTCTTATTTCTTACTGCCAGCACTAACTTACGTGTAATTAACGGAATGAATTTTGAACAGTGTTGTGACATATAAAAATGTTGTGTGAGCCTTGTGGAAGCTAGCTTTTACAATTTCTGTGCCATAGAACTGAAAAGTAATCCTCGCAACTATTTTTCTTTCCACATTCACATATTTCTTTCATAACAGATCTTTTTCTTTATAATGCCTTCATACCTTGCCTTACTAGCTGGTAATTATCAGTCACATTGTGCATCTTTGTTTTATGGCGGCGATTGATAAAACATTATGATTATATGTTTCTATTACATAATATAATGTACTTCTATTAAATAATGACAACAATACAAATAAATTTGTTGTGTTTTCATATACATTTATTATGCATGTTTCGTCGAATATTTCTCCCATAATTAGCTAAATTAAAGTAGAACTTTTAAACTAAGAACAATAGTGGTTTGAGTAACGTTTAATAATTAATTTTTCGTGTTAAATTAGAATAAAAAAAGAAGCTATGGACTACGTAAATCAAACTTTTCAAAATAAATAATTTTCCTTAAATCCATAACGGGTCTGACGCAATGAGGCGTTATTTTCATTTTCGGGCTAAAAACTCCTAACTAGGAATGGCCAATGTGAGCTGCTGAGAAAAGTTTCGAGTGTAGGACAAAGCCTAAAAATCGTAGACGAGGAGAGTAGTAACCGTAGGGTTTCTCCTTTTTTTTGAAAAAGTCAAGCATTTGGTCTTATTGACTGAAAGTGTGGGTTGAAGTGATTCAAGACGAGAGGAAATAATGTCAAGGGCAGACTGCAAATTGCGCCTACACAAATCTGGATCAGAGTTAGAACTAAAAATGACAAGATCGTCAACATAGCCCAGGATTGAGATATTTTCAAGAAGGAAACTGAAAATTTTGTTAATATATAAATAAAAACAAAGAGGACTCAATACAGATCTCTGAAGAATACCTGTGAAAGATTTTCTTTGTACAACATCATCGTTGTTAATTAACATGTTCTTATAGAGAAAGCGTTTTAAATAATAAATTACAGAACTTAGTAGACAGATTCAAAGGGAAAAGAATCGAATTTAAGATGTTAATATTGACAGAATCAAACGCTGAGGTTATGTCCAGAAAGCAGGCAATGAGAATGTGGTTCTTAGCAAACGCTGAAATTTTTGCTGGCCACAAAGTGACGATACTGGCTTGGGCAAATCTGTAATGTCTGAAATCAAATTGAAGATTGTTGGGGATATGTTTGTACTCAAGATTCCATTCTAGACATGAATATAACACTTTCTCGAAATTTTTCTAAGGATGGAAACTACGGCAATACCTCTGTAGGAATTAAGATTAACTGGCAAGTTATTCTTTTTTCTTAAAGTGAAGATTTAGAAGTCGTACCAGGAAGAGAATATGTAGTCGGTAATTAGAATATTGTTAAATTCTTTTAATAATATTAACCTATTTTCAATATTCAAGATTTTGAGATGATTTTTACGAATACCATCCAGTCCCGGAGCTGAGCTTTTTAAGAGATTAATGGCTTTATCGAGCTCAGAGAGAGATATACCGTTTAAGAAAAAGTTATCACGTTCCTCATCGAGTGAAACAGAGGGGATTACAGGACCACAGTGTCCAGCAAGCTTGTCACAGAACTTGTCAAAGAGTTAAGGAAATGGAAAAGCGAGAAGTGAAAATTTTCCGAAAATTTTGATAGTGCGCGAAAGATCTGGGATTGACATGTTACTATTGACATTTTCACAAAATTGTTTCCGAGCTTTACGTTTTCCCAGCCTGAGAGTATAAGTATATTCTTTTCTAATATCGACCAAAAATTTGAAATTTATACCAAAAGGAAATCTTTTGCATTTATTTGGCGGTGACTCGATTGCATGCGGTGTTCTACCAAAGATTAGAAGGTAGGATTTTTTTAAAGACTTCTCGCTCAGAGCATCAGTGAAAGACTTTGAGAATCTATCAAAGAAACAACCCGACAATATTGGACAATATTTGAAATGTTACGAATTGTTAAGTGAAGAAGATTTGATATACTTTGCAACATGGGTATGCGAGTGTCAGCGGGTACAGAACTACCTAAGGCGTCGTTAAGGGCCCTCCAGGTACTCAGAGAACTTAGAGTAGGTGTACAGATCAAAAGATTTACGCAAGAAGAGACGGAACCAAAATGAACAGGATCGCCATTATTTAATAAGTAACTAAATTGCTGCTTTCATGAAAATCTTGAATTTGTCTGCCTCTTGAATTGGAGAAGCGATTACCCCAACAAATATTCCCAGCATTAAAATCACCACATATTAATGAAGATGTGTCAGATTTGAAAGAAAATAACTCGTTAATTGCAGAATCAGAAACATTACAACTAGGTGGAATATGACAACTAACGATGAAGAGTTCTCCAAAGGAAATGTGAATGGTGCAGCTGCAAGCTGCGATAGGTCACAATTTGTAAAATTTGAACTGTAGGAGAATGACAGCTTGTTAGATTAAAAGTTTAAAATGTTTATACACTTCGAACTTTTTTTTTGTGTCGTTTGTTCATTTCAAAAGAGAGAAGCATCAGCTACTGTTTTTTGGATTTTGACTACACACAGACAAAAATTGCTTCTTTTTTTTGCATTTTCATTCCACATAAGTATAGTAACGGAAACGATAAGAAAGCCTTAGGTGAAGCAAACAAAAACGTTTATTAACTATCAGCTTCGTAGCGACTGAACGGTAAGTAAAAGATAGTGATTACTACTCTGCATATTTGCGGTGTTGTTGTTGCGTTCTAGATAGAATAAAAGATAAAATTTTTCAACAAAAATAATATACAGTTCATATATAAAATTAGAATTTTTAAGTTGGACAAATTTCGAAAAACATATGATTTCTTCAATTACAAAAAAAATAAAATAAATAAATAAATGAAAGTAATGTAAAGAAAGTACTGATGTACTTACGAAAGAAAGATGCAACTTACTAAACGAGTTATTAAGCGGTTATTGTTTTTTGTTTGTCTCAACTAAGTATTTATTCAGTAAAATAACTTTTTTTCTTTTCGCTGTTATACAAAATGTTTATTTTTATATAGAATTACATTTGCCCTATGAACTCTATGCTGAATGTGACCACTATTGACTCTTTAGAATATCGTCTATATTGTTGTTATTGATTGAACTGATCTTTAAGATTATCTAATTTTGTCTTTTATTTTGGACTTAGTATTTTTTCGAATGTGTAACAGTTCAAAACAAAAATAAAAGTTCATAGGGATTATACGCTGCTAAAATTTTGTTTATTATTATTATTATTATTATTATTATTATTATTATTATTATTATGATTATTATTATTATTATTATTATTATTATTATTATTATTATTATGATTATTATTATTATTATTATTATTATTATTATTATTATTATTATTATTATTATTATTATTATTATTATTATTATTATTATTATTATTATTATNTTATTATTATTATTATTATATAAATTTACCCAGAGAATAAATTCTAAGACTAAAGTCTTAAAGCACAAGCATCTAAGACTTTCGGCTTTACTTTTATTAATATTATTATTATTATTATTATCATTAAAAATTTTTGTTAATGCGTCTTTTACGAGAATTTCAATATTTTATTGGTTGTTAAAATGCATAATGGTTTATTTCCAGTTGAGTTTGAAAGCTGCTGATCCAACGCTTTCAATTCAATGTTTCTGCTTATGTAAGCACTCTTTAATTGCAAGACCTATCGATAAGTTTATCAATGAATTGACAAACTCGTTGTAATTGTTTTCCATCCCTATGTAGCACACAACAAAACAAACTCATTACGTCCATTTGTGTATATAATTTTGTTTAAATGTAAGAAAAAAAAAGGAATAGTTATAAAAAAATTAGAAATAAGTAACAATATATAAATTAACATGAATAAGTTAAAAATGAAAGAAAAACTGCATTCTTCAAAAATTAGAAAACTGCGAATCGAAGTTTCGCCATAAAAATTATTCATATATCGGAAAAAATACTTCGACAGAACATTTATCATAAATAAGAAATCAAGTGCACAGTAAAACCTGAAAAAAATTCCTTCACAAAGAAAACGAAAAGATAACTTCTTGTGGATTAGTGAGATGAACGCAAGCATCTAATTAACAACTGTAAAATGCAAATAATATAATCATGAATGTTCTTATACCCATTGTAATATAAAATTGCATGATACGCATATTCACTTATGCGTATATAAATATTGGTTCAGATACTTATGTATGCAAATAAATAAGTAAATAAATTATATATATATGTATATATATATATTATATATATATATATATATATATATATATATATATATATATATGCATATATATATAAAATACCTTTGCAATTGAGAAAAATTTCAACCTGACCATTGCCAATCCTTAAATTTTCTTCGTCCGGTTACAAAGTTAAGCTATGTCGTTGGTGTTCTCTGAAGCAAATTTTTTCCTAACGTAGGATATGCCTCTTGATACGATAAGGAAATAGAACAGAAAGAATGTGTAATCAGATTTAGTTTTTGTGGAAAACCAAATGAGCAATTTGGAGAAACCGCCTCATATATTATAATATGCACAATAAAGTTTCTTATATATATACGTGCACGTACATGTTTCATTAGAAACATATGTAGTTAAATCCAGATTTCTTTAAGAATTTTATGTGGCCGACAGCAACGTTTAAATTTATGTCAATAGTTATTGTAAAGCAAATAACATTGCAAGTGGTCTCAGTTCTTTTCTCTTTTGCACTTCTCTCGTTTAAATAGTAAATATTAAACTTCTTCGTGAATTTGGACCCTTCTTTAATTTAATTTGCAAAAATTATTGTTTCAATTTAGCGGCTAATATTTCACAAAATTCATTTATTCCATATGTTGACTTTTCTTATTAGTTTACAATAGACCTCTTTGCGTATCAGCAGTTTTTGCTTCTTTAGGTCATCTCCAGCTTGAATTTATGGATAATATTGTATAAATCATCTGTTCATCTACTATAATTAATTATAAAGCGCTGCATCTAGTCGTATATGTGATTATGTTAAAGCAGCATTAAAATCGAAACTAATCTCAAAATATTTCTTTGGACTGAGATTTTTTATATACATGATCAGTTGATCGCAGACTCGTGAAGTGGTTTCGGAAACAGCTTAGTCATAGCACGAAATTGAACTTACTTTGCAAGCCTTGTGAAAATATGGCAAGGAGACGATTTGCATGTGAATCGTAGTTCAATACAGTGTTAAAGATATGTACGCTTTGTTTCAAAGACGGTTTATAAATCGATCTTTTTGCGGAACACATGCAAGATATCTCGTTTGAGAGCTGCGTAAGAAATGTAATAAACCCAGGAACACATTATACAACGAACTGAATATGATTTACTTTCCAATGAAGATTATAACTATAAACATTTTTAAAGAGAATCTAGCAAAAAAGTTATAAAACGTTACTGTATTTGACATAAATTGGGTTATTTGGCTACCTACTTCTAATTGTTGGTGGTTGGTGGTTTGAATAAAAAAGAAGATTATCTTCTTGAATATATTGCAGATTTTTCACAAATCATTTACATTATACTGCGTGTTACTGCTCTGCGTAAGAGTTAGATGGGTTTTTGATATTAAAATTTCAACACAAAATTGATCAATTCTGAAATTTATTTAAAAATCTATACAAATGTTTTCATAGGAATCTTTTCAGGTTTTTTTAATTTAAATCATTTGAAGAGACGCTCGAATCGTAATCATATTTAGCAACACTTCGGACAATCAGCAACTGTTCTAATACTCTTTATCAATTTGTATATACGCTCTCTTATGAGTTTCTCTCAGTGACAGACAACCTGGCAAAAACAGACCGCAATCGACCATTAATACTACCTCTAGTTAATTCAACTCACAAGTGCCTTTAGTGACGCATACGTACCGGACCAACACAATGCTGGCCGCAAATTTTAAAAATACAAAAACTGCAAGAACGCATCGATATAAAGCGAAAATTTAACATGAAAAAATAGTTTTTACCATGAATAATAGTTTCGATATATCAACCGTTATATACGCAGATCAATAAATAAAACGAAAAGAAAATCTTTTGATATATTTCAACCACTATTAAAAAAAACAAAAATTATGGCAAACAAGGAAAAAAATTGCAAAGAAAATAAAAAACTAAATAGAATTTAATGCCAACAAATTGGAATGCGTTGGATATACTGGAGTATAAATATATCTAAGCAAATATTTGTGACTTTGTGTGTGCGGTAATATGTTGCCCTTGGTCATTATAATTAAAGCACTTAAAAACATTAAATAAATAAACAATCTACTGTATCGATCAATGGAATTTATTTTCAATTTAGAAACCATTGCGAACAAAGCAGGCTGGTATTTGTTTTCTTCCCTGGCGTCGTTTGGGCTGAAATAAACCAAAATAAACGTATTTGATACACGCCGCTTTACTATCAGAGGAGAAAGAAATTTCATATGTGCGTTAAAGAAAATATATATATATATATTTTTTCCTTCTTAATATTGAACCGATGAGTTAGTGATAACCAAGATTATAGACAAAGGTATTTTCTTTTTTTGTCACATTTGGTAGAATTTTAACTCGTTTTCTTTTCTCTTGTCTTTCAAAGTCATATGTGTATACACATTTAGAATTTGCAATTAATTGTTACAATATGTTTCAGCGTTTGGTGTAATGTACATTTGTAGGGATAATTGATACTGCTACATAGGGGCGAGAGAGAGAAAGAGACACAGTTAATAAAAAGCTGATACCTGAAGAAAGATATCTGAAATTAATAGAATAGTGAAATTCAAATCTTGTTGACATCATCCAGTAAGCACACCAACCGTAACTGCAACATGCGACAATGTTGCTAAAAGTTATACTGCTTCACCGTTAACGTATGCAGTTATTTCATCCAGGTAAAAACAATTACTGCTATTCCTAATGTTACGACATGCTATCCTATTTAACCGGAAAAGTTTGAACTGCGCTGAAGTTAAAAAATATTTGCCTGCAAAAATTTCGTTAATAAATGAAAAATACATAAAAATTTTTTGATAATAAGTAGCTCTACAAATTAAACCAAATAAGAACGAAGCAGAGTGAAGTGAAGAAAGTGTGATAGAAAAATAGAAAGTGGGAGCGAAATAATATAACGCACAAGACGCTCAACTTCCGAAAGGGTCTTGGAAATTAGGCATCAATTAAGAGATTAGTTGTTTTTAAACGTTGCCAACATGACTTCATATGCTGCCGTGCAAGATAATGGTAATGCCACTAACACATCCTTGACTTCTCCGTTATCTTCACCAACGCTGGATACGGCCGCGACACATCCCGATTTAACTAGCAATAATTGCATAAAGAAAATTGATCAACCTTGCAGTCCTTGCTGTGATGTGGACTCTTTTTCAGAAAGCGAACGCGAGAAAATGGATTCAACACCTGAAAATATTAAAAAAATCGATGACGTTATTAGTGAGACAGTTAGTCTCCAGCCTATTAATAAATTGTCTGCATTGTCACATCGAGCTGAGCAGATTGCCGTTGGTAACTCAATTACAAAATTTTGTCTGGCCAAACCATTATCGCAGTCACAGTCCACCGATTTAAGAGGTAATTAACTATAATTTATTTGATTATAGAATTTTGAAAATTTAAATTTTAATTCCCAAATGTATTTGTTGTTTTCTCGTTTCGTCTTTTTGTTCACCGCATCTTACATTAAGTTATTCCGAGTCCTAGAAATAAGCATCGGAATATTTTTTACGTGTCATGTATCGCGTATATCGTACACGTTTCAAATTATATTTTTGTATATCGTTCCACTACGACAGAGGTGTTAACATGAGGTTTTTTGGGACCTCTTACTAGTAAAACAGTGTGATGCAACAATCAAGTATATTTCATAGGTGAAACTTATATAATACTTGTATCTTTGGTTTAACCACTTCAGCTTCGTTGCAACTCAAAAATCAGACATTTTACAACGTTCCGCACTTTTACCCAAAACAACGTTTAAAATTGTAAAACCGACACATAAATCAGGGAGACTCTAGTTTACAACTGTGAACGTTAAGACATATAACGTACATTTTTCAAACAGAAAACAAGAACATTGTTCATTCGCTTCTCTGTTGCTCCAAAGTCCTGTAATTATTCGAATGTTTGAAAATTCCATTGTCTTTAACTTGAAAACTATTACTGGTAGCTTGGTGGAAAAACTAATCGTTCGCGAATAGGCTTATGGTTAACAAGAACAAAAAAACAACGACTAACGACTTTATCTATATTTGGGCGTTATTTCGTGGTATCAATACAGTTGTCAAACATTTATTCTGCTTTCGCAGCAAAGCGATGTGATTAAGTCAGTATTCGAGAAGTGTTGATCCTAAGAAATGGACAACCAAAATTCCTAAATTTAGTTTTATTTGCCTATTATGCGCGTCTTCTGCACACTATGTTTTTTTTTGTGTACATTTACTGGCAAACAAGCACGTGTAAACATATTACACATTAACACTACTTGTTTATGTATTTTTTCTGTTATTATTTCGTACTGTACCTTTTGTTTAATGTTTATGTTGTTGAGTTATTGTTGGTTTATTCTGTTGCTTCAGATGGTTTATTTCATGAATACATAAGTTTATATA
The DNA here is from genome assembly GCA_000688735.1 of Glossina austeni. Taxonomy (NCBI): domain Eukaryota; kingdom Metazoa; phylum Arthropoda; class Insecta; order Diptera; family Glossinidae; genus Glossina; species Glossina austeni. Next base: position 634,476 of record KK502535.1, on the reverse strand, counting down.
TATAGTCAGTTAAGTATTGTATGCATATAAAAACGAAAAGTGTCAATTACTAATACCATCAAATTTTAGTTTTAACCTTTTTTTTAAATATTTATTTACTTATTTATTATTTTTTTTTATATAAAAACAGTCTTTGCTTTCAGTGAGGCTTGTATGCATTTGTGTTTAGGTATGTCTTAATGTCTTATGTTCACATTTATTGTTTTGTCATATTTTGAAATGCTTGCTTGTGTTTTATGTAGATTTATAGAAATGTATATGCTCAAATGTGCGCACTTGGTTTTATGCTGGATAAACGGATGCATTGTTAACTTTTTATATCTTACACCATTTGTGGTATAGGGTACATTAAGTTTGTGCGGACGTATGTAATACGCAGAAGCAGTTAGGATATTCCAAGTCGGTCTGAACCTATCTCTTCGTCTGATGGCTGTCCATGTAAAATTGCGTTCAAGTTAGGCGTTGCAATTTTTAATACACTTTGCTTCATTTTGGTACGTTGACGTGTTTAGAACCAAGGACGAATGCTATTGAACATGGTTGGAGTTAGTCTACTTTTTCGACCACCACTCATAGAACGCTTTATTTTGAAAAGTGGTTACATGGAAAAAAATTGCAAATTTGAAAATTTCCCACACCATGTGGCTAAGTATTTCGGTATTCTTAACTGGTGTGAAAACTTTGGACAGGCTGGGGTCATTTTTTGAATCCCCTCTCATATAACGAAAATTGAAATTCATATGCCAAAAAAGTCCAATTTTAGATGTTTCACATTAAAAATCAGGTCATAATAGTGACTTAAGATAAAAGTATTAACTATGCCAAATTTGGGCGATTTCGGCCTATATTTTGACTCCTACCCTATATAAGCGTTTTCAGAAAAATTGGTCCTTAATAGGAGTAGTCTACAGAGTAGTCTAAGTTTTAATATGTTATATTGAAAATTGACCCATAGTAGTGATTTGATATAAAAATTAACTGCGCTCAATTTTGAACAAGTACCTCAATTTTTGGACCTCTTTGGCACAACCGTTCTTATGGAAAGTAAGCTTTTGTTTTAAAATATTATATTGTATCTTTAATATATAATTGTACATTTAATATACAATAATTTTATATTTAATATACAATTATATTTAATATACAAAAATATATTTAATATACAATTGTATATTTAATATACAATATATTTAATATACAATTCCATAACATAATAAGTTCATATAAAAGTAAGCTATAATTTTTGTGTTCTATGGCAAAAAAAAAGGATTGTGTTAAACAGTGTGGTATAGGGTATTTAAAGTTGGCTTAGCCAGACTGTTATGTTTTTACTTGTTTTCTATTACGATTATTATGCCAGGTAAAAAAGTAATCTATCATTAATTCCTATATTATAGCAACACCTCAGGCTTATCAGCAGGGTTGACGATTACTCCTTACAGCAATGGTTTCCAACCTTTTTGTACCGGCGCCCCCTTTTTAAAAAAACAAATTAATGCGTCCCCCTTTAAAAAACAAATTGTTGCATCCCGTTAATTTATCTAAAAATCAAAATTCATAAATTAACAACTAATATTATAATTTATTTAATGGCCTACAAAATATATATAATATATAATTAATACTACTACAACATAAAAATTTAATGCGACGGTTGAGCCTGTTTTTCAACACAAATTTTCTCAAAACGTGGTATCATTGAAGAAATCGCGATTCTCAGTTCCTTTTCAATCATTAATCGAGATCGATACTTTGTTTTTAAGACAGTTACTGTACAGTTACAGTTTCACATAGGTAAGATGTTACAAATGGCAATAAAATTTCTAAAGCTTTGTTTGTCAAAGTAGGAAAATCGTTTTTTACTCGTAGCCAAAGCGTAACAATATTATTTTCATCTCGAAACATCTGCTTTAATGTGCTATCACTAGATAAGTCAATTATCATTTCCTGCTCTGCTGTCGTAAGGCCAAAATAATAATATTTTTCAACCACAAATGGGTTTCTAATCCATTCATATTTGGACATGTCAAGATCTTTAAAGTACAACGAGAATTGCTTCCACAGACTGGTCAAACGATTATTAATAAGAACTTTACTTTCTTCTATTTCATCAGCAAGACAGGTGATTTTAAAAGTGGGAAATATGTCAAAGTTATTTTTTTTTAAACTTATTATCCATAGTTCCAATTTTTTCATAAATGCAGTAATCTTGTGTTTCTGCGTAAAAGCATGAATTTGATCCCCTTGCATTGATTTATTTAAAATACTGAGTCTTTGAAAAATATCAACTAAATACGCAAGTTTTGCAAGGAATTTCGTGTCATAAAACAAGCGTGCTTCATCTCTATTATTATCACTAAGAAATATGGCGATCTCTTCTTTTAGCTCAAACACCCTTTGAAGTACTTTGGCACGAGAAAGCCAACGTGCCTCACAATAGTATGGAAGTGATCTATATTTGGACCTATGTCATCACACAATTTTCCGAAAAGCCTTCCTCTTAATGGGCTATTTTTGATAAAATTTACAACTCTTGTAGTAATTTCAAATACTGTTAGTAGATCTTCACCCATATCTCTTGAGACAAGTGATTGTCTATGAATCATGCAATGCGTCCAAACTGCACGAGGAGCCACCTTTCGAACTAGTGTCTGTAGACGAGCATTTTTTCCTGCCATAGATAGAGCTCCATCTGTGCATAGTTCAAGACAGTTCTCCCCCAGAATGCCATTTTCATTGAAAAAATTATTAATGATAACCGGGATGTTGCAAGTGCTTATCTTTTGATTCCACGCCCCACCGGTACTCGGCTCCAAACGCGAAAGCGAGATATTTCGATTCGAAGAAGAGTATGAATTGGATGTTTTAGCATTTGTACACCAAAAATCCGCGGCGAGGATTGTGGATTACGTATACTGCTGATTCATTGTCTTTGACACCTATTTGACTTTTTTGGTTTGTATTTGAAAATGATATTTTGGAAACAGCTACATGCCCCCCCTTGCAACAGTATCGCGACCCCCTAGGGGGGCGCCCCCCACATGTTGTAAACCACTGCCTTACACTGTTAATAGTCAGATTTTTCTAAAGATGTCTTTCTTTTTATTATTATTAGCATAACATTTTTTAATAAAATAAATTCTTGAACTTCTTCTTCAAAAGAAAAGTGAGCACTAACAACATAAGGTCTCAGCTCTATTTTAACAAATAAAATTAGATATCGAGTCTGGCAGCTTTAATAAAATCATGCATTAAATTTCGATATCGCCTTCTGTAGCTGATTTCAGGATGTCCATAGAATTAGCTGTTCCGAATACGATTCTTCTAATAAAGGAAAATTTTAGGCATTCACAAAAACGGTGCTTTCATTGTAAGAATTTGCGCACAATTGCCGGTTAGAAAAGATCTCTGAAGGGTCCATCGGTGCGTCGCAATTGTGGGTCCAAAGCGAATTCTCGCAAATGTTTCGATCTTAATTTGATCAATATTAGTTGGATATAATGGAAGAATTACGTAAGGATTAACAGAGGAGTAGTGTTGATGATAGTATTATCGATTTGTTTCTATAATTTTCTCTTCGACTTTCTTTCCAGTATATCTTCGGAGGCCCAACCTTTTCGCAACATCGTCCATCAACAGAGGTGTAGAAGCAGCAGACTTGGCCGCTTGCCCATTTTCCAATGAACCGATATGACTAATCCGAAACGTTTTAATCTTTTCACCGCATTGTGCGATGGTACTCCTTAATTTGTTTTTGCAAACAAAGTGCATACCTTGAGGGACAGCTCTGGCTTCTGTTGCGAAAGCTGAAGCACTTTCGTGAAGTGTGCGATTGAGCAGAATTTGTTCATGCATCTATCACGGCACTGGCAGATGGCAGAATGTCAGATTTAGAACCGTCTTCGTAGAGGAAATGCCAACCGTAATATCTAGTATTCAAATTTTTTTTTTCAATTAGATTTGTGAAGACGCTGTTTGGAGTGTGATCTTTTCTGTGCAAACAGGGTGATACGGCACAAAAGTAGCTCTTCAAAAACCCATGATGGTTTAAGACCAAAATTCTGGAAAATTTTTAGGGGAATATTCAAGTTCTTTGCGACAAGTCTATTGCAGATGGCGGTCTTTTGGTTTTCATGGCAATAAAAGCCCTCCTCGCATTATCGCCGAGAATAAATTTGTTTGAGTTAAGAAGCTTAGGCTTGATTTTATCTTTTAATTCGTAAAGCTCATTCTCTAAAGCTTGAAAATCAGTCTCAGCTATGATATAATTTATAGGCTTCGCGCGAAAAACATAGATACTCGCTCTACATGATGCACCTGTTAAGGAGATTATCAGACCGCAGTCAATCTTTCTTAAAACATGCATTTTGCTAATGCGAGCAATAGTGGTGATATTGTGCATGGTTTCTTCAACTAAACTATTATGTTAAAACCTAGGTCAAAGTGAAATTCTTTAACTGAAGCGACTGTGATTTCCAATGGGTTTGAGAACGTGCTTACGAGAATGTTGAGAAGGGTTTGAAGATGAATTCGAATAATTTAGCTAACAAAGACACCTACTATTTAGAATTAGGATATGGTTGGGTTGGGAGCCTATGTCGTTCAGATTACGAAAGGTAACATATCTTCGTGGACACCGCATGAATCTATATTTTCCATACCTATTTTTCGCTAACATATAAAATTTCAAAAATTTGTTAAAACTAGTTCCTATAAGCAGAATTTGAATTTGTTTAGTTGTTGTTGGTAGTTGTTAGTTGTTGTTTGAAAGGTATTCTCATATAGATTCATGGTATGACCACAAAAATATTTTACGATTTTTAATATGGACGGAGTAGGCCTTCAAATCCAGCTATTTCTTAATTTTAACTATTTAACAGAGCACTGTTAAGGCGTTTACAGAATTTTGTTAACAGATATGCTAGATGTCTTTGACAGATAAATTCGAATTTATATTCCTACCCTTATTTTCATTTAGTGATCCCATGAATGTTTCCTATGAATTCATCTCAAGAAAATTTCGCTTTGATTAAACAAATGCAATGTCAAAATGAATGTTGGAAAGTCTACTCTTATTACGTTTACGTTAAATAAGGGTTCTTGTCCTTCATTATTTTTGAATGGCAATAATACTTCTATCCGCAACTGCATAAAATATCTTGACTTATATGTTGACGAAAAATTAACATGAAAAAATCATATTAAAGCTAAATGCCAGCAACTTGACTTAAAAACCAGAAAACCCTATTGGCTAATTCGTCCAGAATCTCAACTTAATGTAAGAAATAAATGCATCGTATATAAGAGTATCTTCCAACTTATTTGAAACTACGACGTAGAACGGTGGGTAACACCCAATAACTCTAACATAGAAATGCCACAAAAATATCAATTTAAAACACTGCGCCTTATTGTTATTGCCCCATGGTTCGTTAGCAACAAAACTATTCATAATGATCTGGATTTCGCATTCATCAAGAATCGAATTCAACGCATTTCTCCAAAATGTCTCGTCAGACATTCTTCTTCTATTATTTCAGTGAGCATTTTAAGTTTATATAGTTTCCTTTTATTTATTTACCCATTATATCCATATTGTTATATTGTCACCTTTAGGGACAATAATCTCTTTTATTTTTCCCACCATCATATGACATTTACTTTTATTTTTCTGTGTAGATTTAAAGTTATACATGTAATTTGGTCCGTAGCACAAGCCGCTGACCTAATACTAGTAAAAACTAATTAAAACTTAAGTTTTTAATATTCGAGAACTTTGAGAAAAAGAGGAAGTTCAAGAGAATTTATTTGATTCCGCTATAATTGCAAATTTTTGTTGAAGTGTGTTCAGTGTTTACTTACTTTTGATATTTCAGATATTTCTTTGCAATATTGAGAATTTAAACAACAGGGAGACCAGGAACAGGATGTACCGCTCTAAGCGGCTTGCATGCTTATTTATGTCCATATGAATCCTTAATTTATATTTGAATTTTATTTGTAATTGTAGTAATCATGTATGCTCTTCCAGTACTCTACTAAGTACTATTAAGTCTACTATTTTAGTATTTGCCTATACCTAAACCTTATGAGCATATATGCTTAAGAGTTACTATAATTCCTAATAAGTATAATATAGCATAAAATAGTCTCTCATAGTTAATGTAACTCGACAGTTGAAATGTAGTGGTTGAGTTTTTCTGTTAGTTAAATAAATAAATTCCATTGTTGCAAGATTGTTGGATAAGATTTCAAAGTAATTTCTTTGAAAGAACTGTCTAGCACTAACGTCACTCATCGCAAACATTGCTCAATTTTACACTTAGCGACGGAGTCATGTTATCAGGTCGCTATTCAGAGCGTTATATGCTACCATATACAACATTTTATTTGTTTAAAATTTCGAAAATATTTTTGTAACATGATGTTTTGACTCAGATAAAGTATATGTGGCTTTGTCCTTTCCTCTGTCGATGTTACTGACAATATTCTTAGACGAAACGTATAAATGAGATTATGTACAGCTATTCATAGATACTGGAAATAGATCATTAAGTCATATTTAACATATACTGTTTATAACAAGACGTATATGAGTAACTGATATTTGGTATCCACGACTAATAATTTTTGTATCTGGTTTTAAGTTTTTTATTTATTTGTTGGTTGACGCTTATGTAACCTCGAAGCCATTAGGGCCTCTTATAATAGATTAAAATGCCTGTAATAACAGAGTACAATGACACAAAATGTTCTTAAAGAATCTAAAGGAGAAGGAAAGAAAATTGAAGGTAATGAGAACAAAAAAAGAAACAGGGGTCAAGATGGTAACATGACTAGAAAGATATTTAGAAATCTTACTCTCGTTAAAAAAACAATTAATTCATGTCGATACATAAGAAAGCAAAGCTTGATTTTCGGTTTGTTTTTATGTAAAATATATCTCTATATAGTCTGTTTCACACTTCACACATTATACGAATTATATTTTTTTTAAATAAACTTTATATACATTTGTACATTGTATTCTTTCTTGTATTCTTCATTGTATTCTCTCTGATCAATGTATGAAGTTTCACGAGCAGAGCGTCTTAAGTAAGTCTACGCATAAATAGCACTTGCCTCAAAGTGAGAAGGAATGCAAATAAAGCTTTATAAAAAAGAGAACAAGATTATTCTTATTTTCAAATATAAATTAAACCATTCTAAAGCAATTTTTAAGGGTTTGAGCAGTTGAAATAAGATAGCTCATATAATAAAACCAATTCTAAAGGTATAAAAACTGTTTGGACATAGGAATAGCATAAAATCCCCGTCCTAAATAAATTCACTTACAAATTATATTTAATGATCACAAATACATATATATGTATATGTACATTGTATGTAAATTGCTCTCTACACATATAGTTCGATCAAAATAATTCCACTACTTAGCATAACAGAAAAACCAAATGTTATTAAAAAATTATTAAAGCTTTCATTCCCAGTTGAATCATTTTTGATTTGTCTATATTCAAGTTTTGATCATATGGTAACCAATGGTTCCCACTGCATGTTCGTGTTTATTTTGCTTTCCAATAAAGTTTCAAATATTGAAGTATATGTGACACATTTAAACTTATTCCGTTTCATTAGGATAGTGCCGCGCAATAGGCGGCAGCATTGCTCACTCTTAAGACGTAACATATCGAACGTGCCCTTATAAGTCTAATACAACACACCCGAAATGCAAGATACGATCACAAAATATATCGGAAGGCAAACATGGTTAGTTTCAAATAATCGAAAAACTTATGTAATTTAAACAAAAAAAGAAAGCAAACCGACTAAATGATATAACTAAACTAATTCACAGCCATCCGCAAGTGAGTCCAAGGACGTTTTGCAAAAGCAGAAGAAATGAAACTTTTATCTTCGTAAAGAATATGATTAGGGCGCAAATGGCAAATGAAATGAAAACACATTTTCAATATTAATCTTTTTAAAAAGTTTGATAACACATTAGTCTTTAACTTTTGTATTTCGATTACAGATTTCTTCTGAGTATTGTGAATGTGTTATTAAAAGCATAAGTGTTTGGAATGCAAGCATTTTCTCAATTTTTAAAAGCCTTTTCGTAACGCCTCTATACTCTACTTAAGTAGTGGCTTCTAAAGACGACTTAATACGTGCTCATTCTGTTCAAAATTTTTATAAAACTCCTCGTTAGCGAAAGAAAAAGAAGACGTCTATAACTTTTCTGATATAGTATGCAAATTTTGATGTCTTATGTGCGCTTGATTTATACAACTAAGCTTGGTTAAACAATTCAAATCTTTTGTGGTAATCGTTGCGTTTAGTATTTCGTATTAACTCTGCTTTTCTCTGTATCTAAAAGCAGTGAATAAGTTATACTCAGGCCGAATCGGATCTTTTGATTGTCTTTTGGCGTCTTTTTTGTTGTTAACAAAATATAGGTCTTTCTTTGCGAAATTGCTCTTAAAATTTAAAACAAGCGTTAGCACTCGCTGAGCTTCTACAATTCTTCGAATTATCTGTGAATATTCAATATGATTCAACTGGTTTTCAAATCGAACTAGGTGCCCGAGAAAAGAGAAAGTTAATCCAATATTCTAGAGAAGAGGTTACAGCTGTTATGTTAAAACTACAAGTAAATTTTTTTCATCTACATTAGTTAAAATTGGTACTGTTCCCTTGAAATGGGAAATCGTCAAAGAATAACAACAATTCAGTATTAATTTATTTTACTTTAATTTATTTTATTTTTTTGTTTTAGAATTATGAAACATTGAGCTATCATGATAAATAATAATGGTAGATATTACAACGTTTGCAACGTTTAAGTCCGCGTTTTTACATGTGTGATTGTTTTTTTATACTTACTACCAATGGACGGTGGCATGGTAAATTTTTTATTATCAACGGATACGTGTTTATACTGGAGGCGGATATAGGTATTCTTAGTTGATGGTCACAGATCAACCCGTGATTTGTACGTAATCACTCGTGATCGGCAGAAGACTGAAATTTTCAATCCGCAGTTAATATCGATGCAATAATAAAATTATAACGAATCTTTTTCAAAATTATCTTCAAAACATATATGTTTAGTCACATTAAAAAAATATTTCGCAGGGCATTTAAAAGGTGAGTGCAGGTATGGTCCAGATCGGGTACGTACACGCGGACACGCGTACAATTATTAAAACATTTGCAATTTTTATGCATTAGTTTGAAACGCTAAATGCCAAGGATTCAGGCCTAACTTTATATAAGTTGCTTACTTGTTGAAAGTAAACCAATAACAGTTACAGTGCGTTTTAGCCATGAATAAATCGCGATAAAAAACTGTTTCTTTACTTGGTTTTGAATTTTGTTTTGTGAGGTTTTTTTATCACCTTCTTGTTCATGTTTTTCTCGTTTCAGAAACAGTAGACAGTTGCAACCTAGATAATAACAACATTAATAATATAGAAAATGAAGAAAAATTAAATGCATCGGTAGTAGACGATATTAGCAATGAAAAGGAGGTGGAAGCGCACGCTTCGAATGACGATGAATCAGCATCGATTTCGTCAAATGGCGTTACAACGTTGATGTCTTCAACGAAACAATCGTGCGCTTTTACAATAGACAATTTTAATGATAAGGAATGTGATACCGCTGCTCAGGCCGCCAAATATAAAAGCATGATGGAGCGTTTTCAAAATCGTCATCGTCGCGGTGCTTCATTGTCCAAATTGGATAAAGATGACACATCAACGAGATCGCAACAAACTCCCACACGTTTAAGCAGCTCACAGTCGTCTATGCCATTTACGCGTTCGTCGGCACGTAATTCACTGGTGATCGAAAAAAACAATGCTAACTCATTAGAATCAGAGACAATGTCAGCAACCCAAAAGGTAGAATTTTTATTTTGTATATTTTATATGTTTTATTTAAGATCTTTGAAAAGCCAAGTAGTTAGTTTGCAAAAAGTTCCGTAAATTAGTTGCCTGAAAGGATGTAATGAATGCATAGTTAACACGAAAATCATGTCGACAGCTTTCCTTTAAAGTAAGAAGACCTTTTAGACCAAAATATTATTTATATTCTGAGAGATATAAAAGTACTTGAAGCTGTAATAATCTCTCGATATTATTCAACGTTGTACTGAACTTATATTAGTGAACCTAAATAGCCATTCACTGAGTGTGTAATCACTTATGTCTTTTTAGTTTATCGACTACTTTTTTTGGGCAATTTGGTTAAATAGCGTTTATCGTTTTTTCCTGGCTGTTGTTTAGAAACTAACATGATAAGCTATTTGCTAATGCGATACACCCATTCTTCATGGTTCAGCAATTTAAATTGCAGGTTGAATAAGATCAATGCAAGATTGACAAGTTCATTTCTCTATATGGAATGTTTTGAGAGACACACCTCAGTCTTTGAGTAGTTTGATGTTTTATGCATTGAACAATTATTATTTAATAATTTTTTTTATTTCATTTAATTGTCGAACAAGTTCGGTAATTTCAGGTTTTTGATTAAATGTTTGATCAAAAGTTTAATGAAATTGTTTATTATAGTCGTCATAAAGGTAACGTTTACAAAATTTCTAAATCCGTTATAATCGTTCTATTTTTTATTTCTAGGTTAAATTGCGAGTTCGTGATCGTAGCACTTCCCGTGTACGTGATGCTTCAAAGCGGCACAGTTGGTCACCACGTTCAAGTACTCACGAAAGTAATTTGCCACAATTGCAACAAACGACACAGGTACCGAGTAAATCAAATTCTCGTAAAACCTCAAAAGTAAATAAGCAAACTCCTGGAGCAGTGCCTAAGGGTGCTGCAAATTTAGTGGCGAATCGGACACTTTTTGCACCACGTTCAACCGCTATGCAGTTGGCGTTGCGACATGTGGATTTCATGTGTCCGCAACCACCATTGACTGATTTTAAACACCTCAGCGCCGACGCAGATGATGTAAGCGAAGCCGGTACGTATACATTAGATGGAGATAATTACACTGAAGAGCAAAAAGACCTTATGAACATTGACAAAAATGCTAAGTCAAGCGAGGGAAATACTCAAAACACTGTATCATCATCCAAATTATTGCAATCAAATGCTAAATCAAAGCGTTCGACTAATGTTTTGGAAGTGAATTATTATCATGATTCGGGGAAGATCGATGAACATGCTTCGCTGCGATATAATACAGCAAATGATCTTATCATAGGAAGCCATCAAATGGCTGGTGCTTACCTACAAAAGATTAAGTCACGAGTCCTACGCAACATTAATGCTACAAAAAGCATGGAAAGTAAAGAGGATGCGAAAACGAAGAAAAAGCTTTCTCCAACTTCAGACATGGAGGAAGATACGGATGTCGGCTGTTTTACAAGTGTTACCACGAGTGGTGTTTTAGCTAAACAGAGAACATTGGATGCTCGTCCAAAAGTGTCTCGAAACTGTGGATTGTCAACATCTCAAATTGATAGTTCTGAATACATCAGTAATGAAACCAAATCAAAAAGCTCTGGTACAAGTTCTTTGGCGGGAGGGTTCACTGATCATCAAAAAGCCGAGTACAGATTGAATGTTTTTACTAATCAAAAAGAAATATCGCAAAAAAAATTTGCTGCTACCAGAAATCTAATTAAAACCCCTCCACAGACTCCCGTTGATGCAGTTCCCCTATCAAAACTTTCGGAGGCAGCTGTTTTACAAACAGCTCAAACGAAGCATGATTGGATACAAGAATGGGCTCGCAATGCTCGAGCAAGAAGCTTGGCCAACGACAGGCTCTGTGGAACTTCTAAGCAAGTATCTCAAGACGTTCTCATGACTCGTTCATATACTTGTGCTGACACTGCAAACGATTCCCTAACCGATGACAGTGTTTATGGTATTCATGGGAGACAGTACATGAATCCGACAAAATTGAATCGATGTTTAGCAGAACGTTTTCGTTTGCCAGCAGGTTCAGGAATAGAGTGTGATTATGCTAGCGATCCGTCGCTACCTACTTCATATGCGAAGCCACCAAAAAGTCCCACAAAAATTCCGTCGCCACTTCATTCCCTGGGTAGAACTCGCAGTGTTAGCCGCACTAGAGTATCTTTACATAATATGGCATCACAAGAAGACGACTACTTGCAACAGACTGCAGCGGCAATAAATACATTGCAAGAAACGATATCACGTAAAAATTCCCTTAAATCTCCGACATCTTCGGCTTCTCCACGAGCTCATTCAGCACGGTCACATATCATTTATTCACCAGAAGAAAGGGGTACTGAACGTAGTCCTCAGCATAGTTTGCCATCACAACGACAACGGCAGATCTCTACAGCATCTTTAATGACGAGTAGTATTAATGAACAACAACTTCAAATGTTGACAAGTGGCGAATATCTATTGCGACAAATGTGCACGCGTAAAAACTCGCTCGACGCAAACGTAGACGGTGCGGGTGATGAATCGCCACGTTTGCATGCTCAACAAAAAATTGCGGCTCAGTTACAATCACCTACAACCCCTACTGCAAATGAGGGGCAATGCTTCTCGTCCTTGAGAAGATCCAGTTCATTTACGGCACGGGTTGTCGCTTCTCACAAAACTGGCCGCCCAAATTTTCAAAATCTGTACACACCGCCATCTGCCCGTCATGGCTATGGTATGAGTGCAGGGCATCCTTCCCAAGGCCCCAGACCGACTAGTGAACATCTGATTAAAAAGTCCGCCAGCAGCAATAACTTTGGGCAAGCTTACAGTGATTACGACGATAATTTGCAGTATTATATAAACGATGAAGATGATATGGAAGATTTAGGTGAAGAGTACTTTTCAAGTGGAGGCGAAGAAAATATAGAATCGGCATACTGTGAACAGTCTACTACGGAAGAAAATGTGCCCGAAAACAATGTACCTCTTACCAATACTAGATACAATAAAGCTTTACTAATGCGTATTGAACGCAGTAAGCAGAAAGTTAGTGGAAAACCACAATCGGTGCCCGTCGGAAAGTCTGCAATATTAATAGGTGGTGGAGTTGTAGCATGCCCCAATACTCCGGAATTGCCGAGGCGTACTCTTAAAAGTGCCACCGCACGTTCAAGTACAGCGCGCCAAAGTGTGCCGCGTGATATCAGCCTTAACCGGCTTGCGCAGCAGATTCCCAATTCTTTGGCATCGGCCAAAAAACAATTGTTACAAACCGCCGCTAATGTACCTTTAGCCACACCAACCAATTCACGTTCCAGTTCTAGTCAACGTACTCAGCCGCGTTATTTGGATATTTCGAAATATAAACCTACCCAAAGTAATCAATTTTTACGTAAAAACGATGCCAAAAGTACTTTAAAGCAACCCTCTAGCGATGTAATGAAACGCAGTCCTAGCAGTTCATCCATGGGTCTTGCACGCACTGATCCATCTCGGTCCAGTAATCGTTCTGTACGTTCTGTAACCTCAGTGATGACAATGAACGCCACAACAATGAGTGCAGGTAGAGCTTTTTCTGCGGTTAGACGAGATATTTCTGGTAAGTAATACACGGTATTTACACTGTCTTTAAAGACCAATATTGATGAACTTTTTTCATTTCATGTTAAGCATCAAAACAAAAGGAAGTTGAGATGGCTATGTGGAAGCGTCGTTCTAAATACGATCCTATGAAAGCAGCAGCCGAAGATAGACGAAAACGGGAAGAGGCGAAACGTTTGGCCGCCCAAACTCAGCAACTAGGTGCCATTGCTATGCCTACTGAGAGGTAGGTTTTGAATTTTTTTTCATACTGGCTAATAGTTCAAGTAACGATAAATTTGCTCTCCTTCTCTTTAAAGTATTGAAAGTTAAAAGTCCCTGTGTTTAAGGTTTACATTAGACGAATACTAACATAACTTAAAAAATAGCTTGTTATATGATTTAGCGAACCTTTTTCGCAGGGACAACAGTATTAAATAATGCATTAAGATTACGCTAAGTGGATGTGCACAAGAGTTGACGTAAGTACTTCACTGAGAAGTGCTGTAAAGCAAAAGTCTTTAACAAAACTGAAAGGTACTGACTTTGATATAGAAATCCTGTAGTAATAGGAAAAAAGCAGCTTCCATTCGCTACCTTATCTTTGCGACGTTTAAGTCAAAAGCTTTGACGTTTGTCGTTTTATGCACACATCTATCTTTATTCTGTTATTTAAATGACTTATTTTCTTAAAACCTTGAACAATCAAACAGTAAAAAAGTTATATTTGATGTATACCGAATGTATGCATTGCTGCTACCACCAGATAATTCGTTAAATATCGTCGCGACCCCGTTTTTACATTATTATTATTTTTTTTTTTTTTACATTAATATTTCTTATAATATTCTTATAAACTGTCAGCTATTGGGGGCAGAGTCTCAGATTAGAAGCCGCTATGAACTGTGAAACATATGTTTTTTGCCTAATCGTGATTATGGGCGCGGGCGATGTCCATTTTGAAGATTTATTTATGGCTACCAACTAAGAGCGCACGTGCCATTCACACGGCAGGGATCCAAAGTGGTGGGGAGGGGGGAGAGGAGAGGGAGGTGTATAGCCAGAGAACTTTGTCTTAATCAAGGTTATCGAGGTTTTGAGTGAACATTAGAAGTAAACGAATCTTTGGTGATGAGCAAAAAAATTGAGCAAGATCAGATCGAATTGCAGCATAGTAAAACAGACTTTACCGCAATGAGCGCTAATCATGTTCTTACGATCTCCATTTAGATCAAAATGAAAGCTAAGCAGATAGCGTTTTCCTTTTTTTTTTTTAATTTTTTTTGTTTTTATATAAAAATGTGTACATGCTTTCTTTAGATTTGTACTTTAGTTTGATAAACATTAGAAATGATGCACTCAGTAGTAATCGTCTTCTTATTATCTTTCGCTAGATCAGAATGAAAGCAAAATAGATAACCTGTTTTTGTTTGTTTTTGGACTTTTTTTTTTTTTACTGTTGTTTACTCTCTTTATGTATCACATTTTTATCATATCATATTTTTTATATTAATGCTCTACACTACACAAATATTAAAAACTAAAAATTTATATTAAAAATATACAAATTTTATTTTTATTATATAGACCATCACGATCGCCTTATCGTCGTAGCCAATTATGACCAGAGGGTCTACTTATAACTGATCTTTAAGTCAATTTTTTAGAGCAACGAACGAAAGTAGATAGACACTTACATATATGACGCGAAAACGCTTATTAAATGGCGATTGCAACACTAAATCTGAAATATAATGAAAATTTAGTGTTTTATACATTATCTGAGCTCTTCTAACACTTCATTTTACAACAGGAAGTTACACGAGTAATCTTTGTGTGTTTGAAATTAACTTCGTTAGATTTCCAGTTGGTTGGTTGGTTATCCTCGATGTATTTATAAAAAAAAAAGTAATTATAAAACAATTTTGATGCATTTTGTTGGAATGTGTTTTCATCTATAATCGCTGTTCTATTATTCAATTACTAACTATTTAGTATCGATTAATATACAATTAATTATAACTCATATTAAATACTTCTGTGCTTTGCAGTTAACGAAAGCGTGCCTTTTACCTGTTCAACTAAATGGATTGGTTATAATCCATTAATGCTAGTTCTGCTCCTCTTCACCTAATTACCATTTTAATGTTTTCAATCTTAATTCAGATATCTGCTATGTTAGCTTATCGTTTTTATGACAACTCTGCGTTGAGTTATTCTTTCTCTCCCTTGCTCTCTCTACTTATCACTTCATTATTATATTGAATTGTATATATCGAATTACATGAAATGCAATTAAAAGCGATCATTTTGACCAGATTTTTTTTAGTCTGTGTGAGTGAACTTTGTTTTTTTTTTTAAGTTTTTCTTGTTTCTTTTTCTTGTTATATAAATGTAGTCATTACCATGCTACGACGACAAATGTTATTCAATATAAATCATCTAGAAATATGCCTAGTCAATTTTAATTTTAATTTCGATTTTAAATCTAAATTAGCTTCTTCATCTTATTTCATATAAAGATATTTTTAGAAATTTAGTGGTATCAGTGATATACTTGAAATTTCCTAGCTTTTATTTTCAATAATTAACCAAAATAGTTCAGATCGCTACGTTACTATATGCGTTATCTCGCAAATACAACGTGTGTTCATTTCCTCCGACCAATAGAGTCTAACATTGATATTACTGGTATCTGACATCGATTACAATGTGTTTCCATGATTACCGTGCAATAAAATCGAATTCAATGCGCTGCCTTTGAGGAATTGCATTTAGCATTCCAACTTCCTAAAGCTAAGTACAAAGGTTATTTATTAATGTAAAGATATGCTACAATTATATAAATCTGATTGTAGATAAATTAAAACCGATCGGGCTAATAATACAATCTCCTAATACATATAAAAGTTCTTTTGCAATATGTATGCTTGGAGCGTCAAACACGGTCAGGTCTATACTCTTTTAAATGGTCCATAGTTAAGAAGTTTCAAACAATATGATAGCATAGCAAGATAACTGATATTGTCTCAATGGCAGAAAAAACGAAAAAGAATGCAGTCCGCTTGAAAATATACTTTCTTGCAATGATCGATATGACGGGAATTATCCATAAGTGAACGCTGCTTTTGCACTTGCTTGCTCTCCCGCATCATTCATTCGTTTCCCCGCATGCTTGTGCAAAATAATGGAAAATGTGTTTATATTAAATATATTTTTAAAAACGAATATAGCGATTATTCTGAATTACTTATTGAAATGATATGATGAATGCTCTAAAAATTTGACTGCATATTACTTTTTTAAATGTATTCAACTTTTAATATTAAATCTGTTCATTCATTTTTAAATCTCACAATATTTTTTGTTGATATACTTCTGTAATAATTACATTTTAAAATATTTAAAATTAAAATATTTTAAAAAAAATTTTTTTATATCCAGATATTGAATATAATGGGAACGAATTGTTTAGTCCACAAATTAGAAAAGAAATAGTTTAATATTTACATTAACTAAAAAATAAAGTACATAACAATTTTTTTTAATAATTAATTAGAACGTATGCAAAATTGTTCCCCGTCTATTTTTAGGTAACTGTACATCAAAGCTTGAAATGGTTCAAATTTTAAATTGTAAGGAATTAAATTTTTCTAAATATCTTAAGCTTTTATGTATAGTCGTGTAAAAAAAACTTCTAGGAAAAAATTTATTTTTTATCTTTTAGTACATTAATATAAAAGCTTATTTAAAAAATTTTTTCCATCCAATGTATTTGTTACTTTTTAGTCCACTAGAATTTGTATTCTACGCAAACCTTTTCATATGATAAACATAAAAAAAGAAAAATTAGTCAATAACGTCTTTTAATACATCACTTTATATAGAATTATCGCATTTAGCTTGGCTCATTCTACACTTTAAGTTCTTTCATTTGATACCCACATATCAAGGGGTTTGCGAAACAAACGACGATTCGAAATTTTTCGCATACACAACAATGCATTATAATTTAATACAATGCACTGTCATCGAAACGAAAATTGTATGCAAAATTTCATCATGATCGCATATAAGCAGGTGACCGAAATATCGACTGAGAGTTCCCTTGCCAGTACAACAGAATTGTCCATCACATAGCTTAGCCAATTATTATCGTTGCTATTGCTTTTTCGCTCTCTCTTTCCTAGACAGGAAAAATTATACAAAATATATCAAAACGATTAAATGACTTTATTAAGCGAAAAGGATATCATAGAAAATATTAATTTTTAATGATATCCTATTTTTTTCTTCGCGTTCTTCCTTATATAAACAAACCAATGTTAATAACGTTGTTTTTTGAAGTTATTTAATTTTCTTGTGGACTGGAATAATGCTTTTTTTTTTTTTTTTTGTATAGATATATGTATATATTTTAAAATATATATTCCCGAATAGTATAAAATAATAAAATAATGGACAAAGGACTAGCTTTACCTTTTTTTGTGCGAAAAACTCCAATATTAATGAAACTCACTGTATATCATTGCAAATCATAATCAATCCGAAAATTTAAATACGATCGGTATATATCTCCCGGCCTTAGCTCTCTGCAATTAAACTTTGGTAATCGACGTCATCAAAACGCAAAGGCCGTAAAAGAAGAACAACAAAAACCAAAAATTAATTTTAATCTTATTCTGTTTTACAACTTGTACAAATACTGTTAAGACATGCAAATATTAAAAAAAAATAAATAAATAAGATTCGGCGTAACATAAAAAGCTTCTCTTCAAGACCACCATCACCTTTTTTCTACGGTACGCGATGTGTGCGCCTGTATTCAATGCTCAGACGTAAAACGATTTTGTATTCGTCATACATTCATTGAGGAATGGAAGAACTAAAACGGTAAAATTGTCAATAAAACTGATCGTTTAGCTTTAAATTTTAAGTATTGTCAATTTGAACCAATCTGTCGTTGTTTCCATTTTTATTATAAAAATTTCCCTACACCTATGTCTAGCTATATGTTAAAAAATATTGATAGACTCTCTTATTCATTGGAAAGTAGATGAGCATACGAATGTATAATAATACAAAAAAAAGTAAAAGAAGATATATCAAAAATAAATTTATAAATAGCTATATAAAAATCAGCATCGATACAAACTTCGTAAAACATAAATAATAGAAATTAATTGTTTACTATTGACGGGGTATATCATTATTTATATATATATATATATATATATATATATATGTATGTATATAAAGCTACGTATGTATAGATATCTATAGTGTTATGAATTTCATTATTTATTTACGTAGTATGTCGATTTAAAATGATATACACTCAAAATACATACAATCATATGTACATAGTCATACATAAGTATAATAATACATAACGTCGTTAAATGAATTTCACTTAAATGAATAATCATTTGTTCGTTTGTTTGTTTGTTTGAGTTTAACGCGACTTTTACAATTACATTCATAACTATGTTGATATAAACTAATGTTTAACTTTATAAACTTTTAATAAAAAAAAATAATTTAATAATTTAATTGTTTTCACAGAGAAGAACATTAACAGCAGCAGTGGCCGTCGATTGATGAATCGAATGATTATCACGGAGAGGAACGCTTATAAATTCAACTGTTAAACTGTCCACATTATAATTTTTATAATTAAAATTATATTTGCTATGCTTTACTATTTTTAATTATTATAAATATTTTACTACGCATATACAAAGGAAACAAAACAAAAATTAAAAAAACAAACAAACAAACTAGAAAATTTGAGGCCAACAGTAACAATTTTTACATTATGTTCGTCTGTTAACGGAACGCAAAAGAATTTCTAAGCACACGACGAAACATGTGCAGTTAATCAATTGTCTTATTAAATATCACATTTCGTGTTCTTGATGCGCGAAGCCATTGTACATTCGCAGACTATATAATACTTAGAAATTCTTATTATGTAAATGTACTTGTATGTATTCATTAGTTGTAAAAACAAAAATGGGTTAGTAATAATGATAACGAGATAATGAGACAACAATGCGATGTGTGCATATTTTATAGAATAATGTTTATAAAAAAAAAAAAAATTTTCTTTTATATATGTATTTTATTCATTCGAAATTCTAATAGATTTTATAAATTACCGTGTTTTGTTGATAATATATTTGTATATTTTATGACAATTTTTGCCTTTTTTTGTTTTCATTTTAATATACATAGATATTTGTAATAAAAGCTAAAACGAAAAGAAAAAAAACGTAAACGGCAACAGTTGTTGCAGTTTTATTACTACTTTCATATGGGAGCAGCGGGCGATGACACCCCGTTAAAAGTTTTTTTCAAGTTTCTAATGTTAGATAATTGCAACAAGACTTCTTGGTTAGGAAAGTAATAAAGACAAAAAATTAGTAAATAACAAACACAAAAAAAAAAAAATATTCTCAAGTAACTAATTTAAGTGGAGATCTATGCTTAAAGATAGAAACAAAAAGTCTCGTGCTTTACAATACAAAAATAACCACATTATGTTAAGCGTGCGATGTTTTCTTTAAGAAAATTTTAGGTGTTTGACTGATCTATCTTGTCGCCCCGAAAAAAAATTCTATAGAATTTTCGCAATATGCTCCTTGACCTTAGATTTATAAAATCGAAAATCTTTTATATAACTTACGAGTTATCAATGATTTTGGATATTTTTCTTTGTAAATGTAAGTCGTATAGTATTTTTTTTCGTTTTAGTTTTTTTCTTTCATCAATAATGTTTAGGCGTTTAGCCGTTTGCATACCACGTCAAACACGAAATAGATTTGCAAAGATTCGACTAATTTTAATGTCAATTGACTGACTTCTTATATGGGGTGTTTGAAAGCAAATTAGGTGATATTGCTCGTTCGCTATTGTATATTGTGTAGGATTGTCTACACGCTCAAACCGACGGTCACCTAACTGTAATGAACACTATTGATGAAAAGTGCTTGAATAGTAATAAAAAGAGTAATAATGATGACTTAAGAGAATTAACTTCCAAAAGTGAAAATGAAATACGGTTTGTGCTTTATCGTTGTAAATAAATAACGCATAAAAAAAGGAAAGAAAATTAATGTTGTGACTTGAAATTTAATTTTTTTGATAATTAATTATTCAATTTTGTTTTAATTTTTAGAAATATCTTTATAATATAGGGGTTTAAAATGCTTATATTAACTCTGTCAAATCTTACCAACCGATTTTATTATTATTATGTTACGCCCTATTCGGTTTAATATTCGTATCTATATATTTAGTTTGATAATTATTCGCTTTAAGCCGCATTAAGTTTTCTTCCCTATCCCTGATCAGATTATTCTTGTCGTGATAATGAATATTTTTCTTAACAAAAAAAAAAAAAATCAAAGTAAAATATTTTTTCAAAATATATATTAACAATGTACTGGTCTGGCACCGGTTTACTTACTAGTAAATCATATGTCTATACCTACAAAAAATGATAATAGATAAGCTGGAGTTAATTGGTATAAATTCATATCCTATATGGGGGGCGACGGATACGGTGCCGATAAGATTGAGTTGAATTTCATTGACCGCCCTATTCATTTAATTTTAATTTTAACTTTATTATATAATGCAATAAACGTATCTAATGTTGTATTATTATTGTAACTGCAAAAATTAATATTTAGCAAAAAGTGAATAAATAAATAAATAAATAAAAAGAATTGAATTGTGTAAGCATAATATTGTATGTGGTATAAAAAAGTATCTATATTACCAGAAAACAGAAAGGATAGAAGGCTTTTGAAATTTTGTCATTACCGAAAAATAACTGTTCTGGCTGAAATAAGAGGCTAAATAATAATATATAATAAATGATGACAAGAGTACATCAAAGGCCGAAAAGCCTATTCGCGGTGCAGAAAGTGCTAAAGTTTTAAGTTATAAAACTATGAAAGGTAAGATCGAAGATTAAATGCATGTAAATGAATATCCTGGAGCAAGTAGAAAGCTGGTGAAAGTAAGGTGCTGTAAAGTTATTAAATTTTACGCGAATATTATGGCAAGGTAAGGAAACTACCGGAAGTTATTGTCCCGCAACAAGAACAATATAACAGCACAAATATGATGTTTAATAATAAATGAAAAAAAAACTGTACCTAAACTAGGAAAATATAGTAAAATAAGTTAATTTCTAAAAGAAAGGTGCAGTATATGATCTCTTTCCAGTCTTCGTATCTGGTTTCTTTATAAAGTTTATATTGTAATGCTCTACATTTACGACAAATATTGTAAGAACTTTCCTTTAAAATTGTATACGTTTGGACTTAAGACAAAAACTGAATATAGAAGTATCAGTTTTCTAAGGAGAATTTAAACAGGAAATATTATACATTAGAGTTGGAAGAAATTTTTTGAGTTTAAAAAATACCTCTTCTTGCCAGACCTTATCGAATGTCATCTTCCCATTAAGGGCGAACCAAAGCGAAGACATTACTCAATGATATCACCGAAACCGCACTGGTGGTCAGGAATAATGATTTTTTGTTGCAAAACTGGGAGTAGTCTTTGTATTTTCGAGAATGTTATTAATAGATTGATCGGTCGGTCATAGTTATAGCATTTCCATTGAGCTGGAAAGTGACTCAGTCTTAACAAAGTTTTCAAGGATTAATGTTAAGAAATTGAAAGAATGATGAAATGATATTTAAGGGAAAGATTGTGAAGAATCCTGTTTAAGTTGATAATCAATGGAGAATGATTAAATGTTTATGAAAATATTCGCAAGAAGGGAGGGTAAGAATCATATTATTCTTCTATAATATCTTTTTACCTTCTTAAGAATTTACGTTGATTTTCAAATTTAAAAAAACTCATTTTTTTATATTATCAGGTTAATTGGAACAAAACTCTAGGACAACTGTTTATAACTCGCACTGCTAGGTCATCTTCATCTTTGGCGTACGTGAATCCATTACAACAGACAGCGGAGTTCAATTCAAGTCGCCCTTGTTCAAGTCCTTGTTAAAGAGTTAAAGAGTTATGGCGTTCATCAGAACTTTACTGCTTTCTATTCTCCGTCAGTAGAGCATACATTAAACCATCTCAACGAGATTGCGATGAAAACCTATCGGTTATTAATTGCGCCTTGAGAAGTGCTATTCATGCAAGCACATGGTTTTCACATTACTATTTTCTATTTGGACAAAACAAGCTAACTAATGGCAAGTCGTATGCGCTATTATGAATCCTTGATTTGTGAAAAAAAGGAAAGGGAAAAGAAAAAAGATTTGGGTTTGCAGTAAGATGTGCCGGAAAAAATTTTCAGAAAAATATATTGAGAATTTAAGAAAAGAGAAAAGTAAAATCGTCGTAAAAATGAGAACATTTTTAAAAGAATAAAAATATTAAAAAAAAAAATGAAAATAATAAAAGATATAAGTTATGTTATATATAATGTACAACGGTAGGCAAATTTCGTTTTTCGGTATGCATAACGGCGAAAAATTAAAATGCTAGAATAAATATGTATAAAAATGGCGAATACTTAAATATATATAAAAAAAAGGAACGACGAGTTTTCTTGGGAAATTTTCATTCTATTTGTTAAATTAAGAAAAGCATGGAATAATAAGTAATTATGCTAAAAATAAAAGGTAGTTACTGTAAAGATAGTAAAAACATTAATATATGTATATGTATAAAGGAATTTAATGCGGCCATAATATGAGCAAATTTGAGCAAAGCAGAGAAATTGCAATTAAAAAAGTAAAAATAGACAATAAACAACAACGAATGCTTCAATAATATACTGCGACATCATTTTCGCCATCGGGATAGAAAATTATTTCTTCATGAAAGCGGCAACCGAGGTTAAAAAATGAATAAAAATATCCGATTTACCGATTTTCTTGATGTTTTGGCATCATCCAAACATCGATAGGCAGACTTACGCTTGAAAAGGACCAAGCCGTCTTAAATGAAACAAATTTCAGCAAATCCACCTATTGCATACATTTGTATGTGAATGTGTATACGAATCGGTCATGACAATAATAACAAATGTCTGACTTCTACAAATTTGTGATCAACTTCATCATTAACTTCGTGTTCTATATTCTCAATCTCATCATCAGCAGCAGCAAACAATCGGCAAATAATGTTCTCCACCGTATTTATGTTATATACATAACATCCATATATATGATATATAACTTGTTTAGTACAATACAATACAATTTCAGTAATCACACATATATACTTACAAATTATTTAGCTCGTCCTCTTTAATTCAATGAAGAGATATTGATATTATTTTTGCTATTGATAGTAATATGAATTAAAAGGAAAAGAACAAATACAAAAAAAATTAAAAATGTGTTAGCTTTTTTTTTGTGTAGAGGGAAAGCGGGTTCGGGGTTTCCCAATGCAAATCATGATTCGAAGCCCAATAAGTTATGGCTTATGGTCTGCCCGTTCAGTAAGTAGGTTTCGTGCGTCCGTTTATTCCTATAAGGGTACAGCACGCATTTCCTTTAGATATAGCCGTCTGTGGAGTGTCCGTTGGACAAAAATTTAAAACTTCTTCGTATCTGCCAAATTAGCCAACTCGGCAATGACATTTGGTTATTTGAATTGATGTGATAACCGCGAGAACAATTTTTTTTGAAATGAACTCGCAAAACCGTTCCTCAATGTTTGAATTTTCGAAATTTTTCAACGCAATTTTTTAAAACTTTGTGTAAATGTTATTCTTTTATATGCCTGAAAAGATTGAATAAAACAATTCTTTTACTATTTATTATGACGTGCTTGCATGTATTTTGGCCAGCGAATTGTGCACGTAAAAATGCTAAACAAATGGGAAGTACCAGTGTACTTAACGATTAAATTCGATGACTTTGACCTTTCTCCCCATAAAAGAACAGTTTTCATAGCGTATGCCCACGCTAATCATGGAGCGCTCAAAATTGTATTTTTGACCGCTGCCGCAGTGCGCCAAACACGTTCAGAAGCTTATGATGGTGCTGCTCCATCATATCCCAATTGCCGGATTTGATTTCAACAGGTTAAAAGTGGTGCTTTTGATGTCAATGACAAAGACCGGCCTGGAGAGCCAATAAAGTTTGAAGACAATAAATTTCAAGACTTATTGGACGTAAACACAACACAAACTCTCAAAGAACATTCGGACAGGTTAGCAATTCATGAATCAACTGTTGCTAGACGTTTACGTGTGACATGAAAGATCCAAAAGGAGGGAAAAAGGCTATCGTACGAATTGACTCAAAATGCCATTTTTTAATCACTTTTTGCAATTGTTGTCAACGATACACTGTACAGCATGGTTTGGCTGGCACGCAGTCCCGCAAAGTTGCAGAAGTACGAAAATAGTTCGATTATTGAATCGCTGCCAAACCAATGTCGTTCTTCGACCGCGATATCGACGTCTTGTCAGGAAGGTGGAAGAAAGTTGTACACATTCATTGGCACAGAGTTTCAAAGTTTAAATGTATATTTTGTCTATGTATTTACCTGATTATATCAGGGTAACGATTTGACATGCTTTCGTAATGGCTCACAAACTAAAGTTTGCTTTGAAAGTGAATTGAAATTTTCAACGATTTGAAAAAAAGTTTAATTGCGTAAAATTGAGAGTTTCTTTTGAATATTTTCCAGGTTTCGCCTATCGCAAACCCATTGTCAACCTTGACCTTGTTAAGGTGGAACAGCAGACTTTTTAAATATATCAGATCGTTATTACAATTCAGGCCGAATATTTTTAAGTATTTCTTTAACACTTTTAAAGAAAGACAACATTATTCATAAAGATCAACATTTCTTCAATTATTTTTTATGTTCCACAATTTTTGACAATTATTGCACTACGGATTTGGATATGTGCTTATCCATATTTAATCTTTACTAATCAATTTCCAATCTTCATTTTGGTCTGATTATGGTACTAAATGGCACAACAGTGCTATCATTAGCAAGTATATCTTTATCATTTTTTTTTAGGATTCTTTCGACTTTTTTGACTTTTTGCTCGTCTAAGTTGTCAAGACCTGTTGTAGTCGTTTCAAACAGAATTCCACTTTGCGTATAGTTAAGTTTTTTATGCACAATCACTCCTGCTACATTTATCCCACGTGCCCCGGTATGGTTATTTGCATGAATCACCAGTGTGTGGCTGTTGTAGTTGGTACCAGTGTAACGAATGACCGTATGGTAAAAATGTTTATTTCGGTATATATATTTAGGCGTTGTAAATTGGTGTGAAAACCTTCTCGATTAAAATTCGTGCATAATAATAATTTGACATAAACGATAATCTTATCGTATTTAGAGAGCGTAGGTCTATTTACTGGATCCAAATCAACCCTCATATGGAAAACATGTCCAATTTTTGATATTTTATGATGAAAATTGCTTCGTACGAGTAATTTGATATAAAATTTAGCTCAAGTAGGTCTTTCACTTAGACGCAACCACATTAAAGAGGCTCTTATGAAAAGCAAACACTTCTATGGCGGCAAAGTATATCTGGTAGTTTTCTATGATGGAAGCAACTGGAAATTACTAAAATCTTTGATAAGTAAATTGACTTTGCTGAATTTAGACCACGTTAGTTGACGATGTGAGCATCCTTCATTTTGAGCACTTTCATTAAAATTATGCTTTCGCATAAAAATAATGTACAATTTTTAATGTATTATCGTGAAACCTTGTCGGATTATAGTGTTCTTACTTGTTTTATAAATTCAATTAGTTTAATACAAAAATTACTTTATTTATTTTATCCAATTCGACGTCAATTCTTTATGTTTTTCATTTAGGAATTTACGGAGGAATGGAGGTTTGATAAATGCATAGGAAGTTTGAGCAAAAATAATTGTAGTCACATAGAAAGGAATGCAGCCTTCATTTGACAGCGAGTTAAGCATTGATAAAAATTCATCTGATCTCAGTCGCTTATTTGTTCTCGGTCAACAAAAGAAGGAAAAGGTCATCGACATTTCATATCAACATTTAGCCGCCTTGGATTGTTTGACTTGGTAAGATAAATTAAGCGCAATTTTATTCGAAATGAGTTGTTTTCTGTCGTCAGATAAGAGGCGTTAGAAGGCGGTGTGATATATTTATAATGGCAACACACGCAGGAATTGGAACGTTAAATATTATTTACCATTAATCGCTAGAGTAGTAAAAGCGTAAACAATGTGTGTAGGCTCGTGCCTTTAGTATACCACGTTCAAAATCGATGCCTTTATTAGAGCAAGTTAGCAAAGGTCCGAAAATTACCAGTGAAAGTTAGACCAGGAAAGGCCACTGGGTGTCACAGTCAAAAGTATTATATCCTTAAACGTTAGTGAGCTCATAAATCAACTGATGATAAGCGTACCAGACCATTTAGTAAAAGCAAGCTTTATTTTCGAATTAAAAGCGAGATATCATTCTAATACATGGGTCTTATAGATTCTTATCTTTAACTGTTTCGTTGTTCTCGCTTAAATTTTCCGTATCGATAACACAAATAAATATAATACACCGGATATCTTTGAGAGCCGGCAAAAAGTAGGAGCTGCGATTTCCCGCAGACAGGCAAAACAAGCAATATTATCTCGTCCTAGTGTAGCGAGTTGCCGAACGGACTTACAATGGAATCGATTATGAAAAATCCCTGATATGGGTGAGTAAGAAATCCTAACTTGATTCAAAAGGTAACCATATGCACGGATCTGCCGTATGTATCAACCACAACATCGTAGCCCCGTACCATCGTCCGTCATAATTCTGATGTTTTCATAATTATATAAAAAAATCATTAAGCCCATTAGAAACCTCCTCCAGAAGACCTCCTAAGCGGGAATTATAATGATGCGTTATAATTAATATTTTCTAAAGACTAGTGATACCAAATACGAAAATGTCCCAAACGGAACGGCGAAATCAATGCACGGTTAATATAATCTGGTGACGGATGCGAGAGCGTAATAAAATATTAGTTTTTATTTTAATTCCATTTTTTATTTATTTTGTTATTTATATTTTAGAATATTCACGAATTTTTTTGTTGATTTTTTTCTTTTTTATATTTTAACCATTAAAAAATTGTTTTGTTACATAGTTTCGAGTGGAATTTGCGTTATATATACTATTAATTACACATTAAATGGTATGTCTTAGAATTAGATTGAGAACAAAATTCTAGTTTTACTTGGCCATTACGTTCAGAAGTTTTTCAATTTTGTTGTTTTTTTTTTCAATTAATCAAACGTTAAGAAATATTTTTGTATAGAAATAAAATTTAATTATTTAATATCTGCCAAAATGTGGATTAAATGTTTTGAAATTATCTTTGGGTGTAAACGTAAATATTTTATAACTAAAATGACTAGCCGCGTTCGAACAGTAAACCATAAAAAATACTTATTTGACTTTAGTTTCCTGCAATATTGTTTGTTATAAATTAGGATTCGAATCGGAATCGAAGTAAAAAGTGGTCGATTTGTATTCATATTTGGCATTGAAATATGGGAATTTATTCACATTTTCCAATTTCGGCTAGGAAATAAGTTACCTGATTTATTATTATTGAATATCCTACACAAGATTCATCGTACGAAAACTCACCAAGCAATATGTTTATGCGTTTTATTTCTTGGTCGCTTTCGGAATCATTTGCTTAAAAAAATTTCTTTTTTAGTACATAATCTCTTTGTTACATCTCTGCGGCAACTTACAGATGTGAGAATCTATATAGGTTCCGTAGGCTTTGTTAGAGAAAAGAATGAGACACGGATGATTTTGTTTTGATATGCTCATAATATTCGGTTTGGTAGCTGAAACCGTATGTGAAATATTCTTCATTATTCACAATACTGTGCGCAAACAACAACTGTTAGTTGAAGTGTTGTTTCCTTATCCGCTATTATTAGAATCGTAATATTGTGGTTTTAAAGAAGTATCCTCAAGTTCAAAAAAACAACAAACAAAAAAAAAAGATAGAGAAAATTCTGCACAGAAGTAATATTATGCTGCTCCTTAAATAGACCGGTTAGTCGTTGCAAGTACAGTACACAAATATTATGCAAAGAATGATTTTTATTTTACTGTTTGACTTTTAAGGATTACATAAAAAAAATTAATTAGCTATTTGGTATATCCAATATTTTATTTCACATTTCATAAATATATAATGATAATAATAATATTAATAATAATTTGTATATATTTTCTGTTCATTATGATGATTTTGTTTTAATAACTGTTTTATTATTGTTTTTTTATTACTAATGTGGCACACAAAAGGAAGTGTTATTGTAGAGGGGGTTTGTTGTAGTTATTTTAGTTTTGCATTTATTTATTTATTTACTCTTTTTATAACTTTAATACCCACCACACAAAGTACATTCATTTTATTATTTCGTTTATTCCATGACTAACAATCGTACAGGTATATAGGATTTCGAGTTAATTTTAACATTTGTATATATAAATATGTCTGCCCGTCTGTCTGTCTATTCTTCTATTATCAGATTGCTGTGTAATTACAAAGGTTAACCGAATGCCACGGATCGCAAATTGAAAAATAAACAAACAAGATGTACAAATCCGATGATAACGAGTCAAAATTTGAAATTTACGAAAAAAGAAATACTATGAACTTTTTTGCATTATCTTTAAGTAGTGGGTATTCAAGGTCAAAGAGATTCGTCATAAGGCGAATACTGTTTTTTTATCTAACTCTCTTCTATTTTTTCCGTTCCTGGTGTTATTGGTAATGTAAATGCTGCTTTTTTTTTAATTTATTTGTATGCTTCTTGTGATAATTGCTAACAGAATATCCTTAACACACCTAGGTATGTATATAATGACTGTTGAATTTGTATTGTGGCTTGTTATTGTTACTTTGGTTGTTATATTTCTTTGTTTGTTTCGACTTACGAATTTAATAAATACTTTTAAGCGATAATTTCTTTTACACTTTATAACTATAATTACTTAAAAGTTTTCATTAAAAGTTTTTTAACTATCGTTTTTGGTTCTCTCTGGTTTCTTTCCTTCTTGACCTTAAATTAGTTACAAACTATCTAACATAAGGTTGCCTAATCTTTCGTGTAATACAAAATGCACCTAACACTAGCAGTAGTTACAGTGGCACAAAATGTCATGTAAAACATATGTAAAAATTTCAATTTTCATAATTTACGCTTTTTTTTTCTCAAGTCAAAATTTTTAAAACCAGTCTTCGAGCTATGGCTCTGACAACCACGATCTAACCCTTTCTTTTGGTTTTTTCTTTTCAAATTTAGTTTCAATTTTCGTTTTCCATACTATTCAATGCTTGTTTTAGATATAATTTACTTTCATTTATGTTATTTTATGTATTAAAATTTTTTTAAATAGTTTTAAAATTTAATTTTACATTATAACACTGCCTCGTTTAATTTAATCAGATACGCTTATCGGATTGTTTAGAAACTATGTATATATATTCCTGATTGGCGAGTGACTTAAAATGAACTAAAGACAGATGGACAATATATATGATATTTTTGATTCATTTCCAGTCCATTCGCTAGTAATGATCTACAAATTAATAGACATCATGGCAAAGACCACAGAAACGTCCAAAGTTTCAACGCATTGAAACGACACTTTAGAACAATTTTAGTGAAGATCATAGCAAAAAAAAAGAATAGTGAATTGTTTAAACGTTAAAACTCAATAGAGAATCATTAGGGATTTACTTACCAGCGCCATAAAATAAAGTGGCTTTATGCAGCTGGCTTGACGATTAATAATCAGAAAGGATAAATGAAGTATTAAAGGTGTTGAAGCATTAAATACTATATAGTATGTGCTATGTCCATTTTTGCTTCACAATCAAGGAATTGCTTTGCACTACTATCTAATGACAAGCGTTGACTATTAAGCCATGAGTAGACAGATCTATTTTTTTCTTTTCTATATACGTTCCTAATTACGCAATTTAATGGGGCGTGCGTTCTATTTTCACTTTCTGTATGAAATATGCAGCTAAGCTTATAATTGAATACGACAAGTTCCAATTTTAAAATGGTGAAAAATATTTCTTTTAGAGTCGCTAAACGGTAAAAAAGAAACCGGAATAACTACAATAATCGCAATTTTGTAAACACAACAGCGGACCTAATCATTTAAATATTTGCACAAAGGGATAAGTTACGTGAAAAAAAATGATTACTCGACTGAAGCATATCGAAACGAGAAATGAATACTAAACTGTGTTAAAAACATTCTCCACGCACTCTTTACAACCTTTTTACACAATGCTGATCATTGGTTTATAAACATAACATAACAAAATGACCAAATTTATTTAAGCAAAAACAAGCAAACACTATAGTTGGATAGGACGCACAATTAAATACCGTACACCACTTTGTTTAATACAATTATTCATATAACGACTTTCCAAAATAAGTCTTTATACGGGGAGTGGTGGAAAAAGTGTTCCGATTCGCACCATTAGCCTTCGTCTTTAATGCAAAACATGTCGTCGTACCAAATTTTATCAAAATATATCGAAAATTGTGACCTGTAGGTTGAACACGAGACGGAGAGAAGGGCAGACAAGTCTAAGTCTATTCAGAAAATGATGCTGCAGTAATCGATATAAAAAAAATGTGGGTCTATCTCAACTCCACACACCACAAGTTGTACCACAAGTGGTGTAGGATATAATGAATATACACGGTGCGTATTTTTTTCCTAATCATTTTGCCTTATATTTACTACCGACAGATGAAAACGTAATTGTTTTGTCGTTTCGCTGGTAATAGAGGTTAGGTCAGTGTAAGATTTTAAGTCGACTTAGCAATGTTCGTCTCTTGTTCCAATTGAAAAGTCGCAAAAATGAAGACAGAAAGCTGAAAGTTGTTGCATTTATGTTTAGGCAACATCTACAATTAAAAAAAAAATATCGAAAATTTCAAAATGTTTTTATTACTGATACGAATTGTAGTATGTACCGATCCGAAATGTCGGCACAGTTATTAAATACCGCAGTGCATATGTATGCGTACGCACACGTATTTACAGATTTTTGTTATTTACTTTAAACTTAAGTAAACTTGTGGGTACAGCAAATTCGACTTAAACCGAATGTAATTTCTCTTGTGTTTTGAAATTTGAATTTTTGATGTCTGTGTCAATTTTTTCTTTACTTTGCTTATATGTTTACCTTATTTTCTTTTAATTTCTTTTCTTTATTATATTGTATGTTTTATTTCACTTTATGCCTTTTTTATTTCGTGCACATTTATTTTGATTTTATTTCACTATACATTTTATGCAAATTTTCTTTTAAATTTATATTTTTCAGTTAATATCATATGTACTTCAGACCTATTTTATAATATTTTTTCTTAGATTGTAGATAACACATTTTGTTTTTATTTTGCTTTAGATTTATTTAAATCGAATAATTTTAGTATTATTTTATTTTAATTTTCTATAATTTTCTTTACACTCACCATCAATGTATATAGATATACTACATTTGGCTTTCCAGATCTAGCATTCAGATGTATATATATACATATATATATATATTGGACACCCCTTATACGCTTGCATGCACGTATACATACACATATACATATAGCCGTTCTCTTTTAGTAATATATATAATGTATATAATATGTATATTATATATTACATAATATGTAATATTATATATATCTATATATATTATCGGTCAGCTTAAAATTTCGAGTTCTCACGGTTGCTTATACTGAGATTATTTTGATAATGGCTACAAATTAATCTTGAGGTTTGGAGTGATTTGCCTGCAACCACTCCCGTAACAGGGGAAAGACCATAGCTTACTGTTAATCTAAAACTAAAGGAAAATATTTACAAGGACCATTTAAAACTTTTTTTGCCAGAACACGCCCATAATAAATACAAAAAGGCAACTTACAACCTATAAGAGATATTGAACTAAAGCTTCATACAACTATTTTCTAAAGCCATCTAAAGCCGTCAAATGAGCCACAATTCATAAAATTCCATTTTATGATTTTTATGCATGTGTTCAAGGTGATGGGCATCAAAGGCAAACATAATGTCTTTTTTTTCTTTCATTTTATTATATATATTATTATATTTTTTTCTTCCATTTAATTATATATATTATAATACTTTTTTTTTCATTTTATTATATATATTGTAATATTATTTTTGTCTATTAACAAATGTATAGCACTACATAAAGAAAGAAAACAAATGCACTCAGTAGAAATTTTGGCTTTTGTCATTTTAATTACAAGTTTTTATCAGTTGCTTCCAATTACATTTACACGCATCAGTAAAGAATG
The DNA here is from genome assembly GCA_000688735.1 of Glossina austeni. NCBI lineage: Eukaryota > Metazoa > Arthropoda > Insecta > Diptera > Glossinidae > Glossina > Glossina austeni. The sequence continues at coordinate 601,577 of KK502535.1, read as the reverse complement.
CGTTGATACTAATCCCCATCTATTTATTTATTTATTTTATTTTATTTAGATCCTTTCTTTTTTGTAACATATACAAAACGAATGAAAGGCCATAAAGTAAAGCAATTCGTTCTTTCTTCTAATGGAATGTGTAGTCGGTTCTGCCTTTTATTTGTTGAATTAAATAAGTCTTTTTATTGTTTGCATTGCTGCATAACGGTGTGCTGTTCTTAACATAAAAAATCAGTCGTTGTTGACATTTTTTTTTTCCTATTTCTATATTATATCGTACAAGATTTAAATACAATATTAATCTAAATCTAAATCAACATGAATATGGGTAGAAATGTACATAAACAACTAAAACGATAAGTATTTCTTTCAGATTTCATTTGTTTGTTGGAAAAACTTAAAAAGTACGATGAAATCATTATTTTCTAAGAGAATGTTTTATAGTTTTAAATGCAATACATAGTCTTTTCAGACATTATTGGAGGATATGTTTAGCATCGTCACTTTGTGTATGCTCTTAAAAATTATGCCTGTACGTACGGCCATCTTATACAGAATTTTCGATTGATGCTAGATTCAAAATCCATCAGAGTAAGGCCATCCGTCTACTTCTATTTTTCTAATGACAGCATGACAATGTCACGAAAATTAAACCTGATGAATGTAGGTCTTCCTGAAAGAAGATGTACAATGAATATCGGATTGGCATCATTGTTACAAAGGCATGATTTCCTGACAGAATTTTATTTATCAACTTCAAAGTGAACTTATTTTTAGCTTGAAGTTTATTATAAATCCATAGAACCGCACACAATTTTTTTTTTCAGTTAGATTAAGCGTATGCTGAATTCCTCATCATATTTGATCTTGTGAGCTTTCCAAAAATAGATATTGTACGTCCATTCTACACACACTCATTCACACACACACACACACACACACACACGATTCTATCTAGAAGAAAACGTATTTTTCAAACCTTAAATTTTTAACAAAGGCTTTGATTAAGTTATTAGCTAAGGTCACTCAAAATAAATGCAATTTTTTTTAAATATTAAATTGTTTTCTAATATAATCTTAAAGTTTTCTTTTTCAATATTATTGCTAGATAGATACTTACATATATGTATATGTGTGATTAATAGTAGTACTAGTAGTAGTTGTTTTATAAATGGGTGGATTTACATTTATTTACTTTTATATACGTAACCCTTTTATATATATATATTTATCATTTTTTTGTAGATAGAGAGAAAATTTACAAAAACCCTATCATTTCTTGTCATGTTAAATGGTCAGAGTTGTTTAGCAACAAGAAATGATTAAAAAAAATACGCTTTTAAACATTTATTTGAAAGGTTTCTCTTTGCAACTTGGAATTGGCACGAATGCGTGGCGATGTCTGAGTTTTCGATTTATCATTGCTGTCGGAAAAACGGGCCGGTGGATTTATATGATCCTGATAGTTCGGGGGATAGTTCGATATGCTAGCAAAATATGATATATGAAATATCTTCGATATGTAAAATGTCTTAAGTGCATAAATAATTTAATCTCTACCTAAAGGTAGTTTCTTCGTTGTGGCTGGAATATCCACTGGAGCTGCGTACGTGACGCTTGCCGCTAGTTCCTGTTTTACCAGATTTTCTAGAAGCAAATGGTGGTTTCGATTTACGTGACATGCTTGTCGGTGTAGTTTCCGATGAAGAAGATGTCTCATCTTGTGTATCTAAAATAAACGATAATAGAATAAATTAATTATAATTTCTGCTAAAGCCTTTTCATTTCTATCGCATAATTGTCGCATATCTGATTACATACCTCTTTGTGCTCTATATTTGGCAGAGTTGAGTGCTCGTGCCGACACATCATTGTCCGATTCGGAACCGAGTGTGTCATATTCTGTAATTGGTATGTGAAGTGTTAGGATTTTCCTAACTTCGGAATCTGTTGAGCCTGGATTGTCCGATTCTAAAACAATTTAGTACGATTTGATGATGGATTTGAACGATTGATTGATTTTTCGATTGTTTTTGGGTTTGAGTTGATTTGAGTTTGAAAACGTTTAATGTTATGATTTTGATTGGAAATGGCAGAGAGAATACAGAGTTAATGCTTATGATATTATGAGTAGAAAAAAAAAATACAATGTGATCAAAAATAATGATCTAATCTGATGTACAACAGTAAATGTTATATGATTTAATGTTTTAGCCAATTGACATTCACTTTACCGGAAAAGGGGAAGAGCGAAGGGCAGCAAATGGTTAATCAAATGAATGATTTAATGCGCTACTACCAAGAATATTTTTTCTTCAAATACTAAACTTTAATCTAAATTTGTAATATACTATGTGAAACCTTAAACGTTTTAGACTAAACGTATTCGTCACTACAATAGTCTTACCTTGGCTTTCAGAGTGTGGATCTCTAAGACGTCCCACTTTTCTTCTAACCTTCGTATACTCAGGTTCTTTGCTCTAAAAATAAAAAAATATCAGAACTTTGAAAATTTTGAAAGAATTAATCAAATGTTTTATTTACATGGTAACTATCGGGTTTCACATCATGGTAAACAAATGAACCTCTGACTGAATGATAGGGGCCACTGTACACATTACCGCTATACGAACTTTCACTATAGGTCTGTTTGTTTAGTTGAAAGGTAGCATAAGGACAGATATCTTCGATATACTCATTGCCTTCTGCTTTGCCAAAACTTCCGGAATCATTTGAATTGGAGCCACGTGGTTGACCACTGCCTGGATTACATCTCACTGCTAGATATTGTTGATCACGATTTTGTTTATTTTGTAAATTTGTCAAAGAAGGCGACTCTGACATCGATGATGAAGCCAAACGTCCTTGAGTATTCAGTTCTAAGAAAGACAATTTTATTATACCCATCACCGAAGAATAAGGAGCATATTCATTTTGTCAAAACGTTTGCAACGCCCAGAAGAAAGCATCAGAGACCATAAAGTGCATACGCTCTTCAGCATCAAATTCTCAATCGGTTTAAGAATATCAGTCTGTCAGTCTATATAATGTCTGTTGTAACCATTCTGCTGGACGCAAAAACGGAGCTATCGACGTCAAATTTGGCAGAGACGTTAGAACTTCTTGCACTGAGGTTGGTATTGAAAATGAGTCGAAGGATACGCCCACAGCACTACGTAAAATGAGAACACTTCTTTTTTTCAAAAGGAATGAAAAATTGGTTGCTTGTTCATTACTCACAAACTATAGTAAATAAATGTTCAAAAATTTGAATGCATGTTCTATGGGCGATACTGTAGCACTTGTGTACAAAAATGGAAAAAATTAACCACGCCTATCCGGTATCATAGTGTACCAAATTTTTTTTTTTTTTACCATACCTTTATAAAGCGCAGAAATACGCTTCAGAAGCCTCATAAAGTATATAAATTGTTGCCCAATTTCAAATTTGGACTGCACCTAAACGTGTCTGCCTATTCGTCTGTCCATGTATCTGTTGGCGCAACTTTATAGTATTTGTGGAAAACATTCGCCCATTAGCGAAAGTGAAGATATCACCTACAAATTTGGAGAACAATTTGGAATTCACCTAAAGTTTTCAAGGACACGCCTGCAACGCCCACATGCTTCTACGACAAAAACTTTTATTTCGAAAATAGAAAAAATCAGTTGCGCTCACTCCATATTATAGAGCATGAAAATTTTGTTGTTTTACTTCTTTTGTCTTTTTTAGGATAACGGTGATGGGTATAAAATATTCGGTCCCGACCGAATTTAATTTTCGTACTTACTGTTTATTTATGTTTACTTCGTTTCTTTCACATTTTTTTTTTTGAAATTGTCTCTTTTTTTTTATTATAACTACATATTTTATTTAGCGAGAAAAATACTCAATTAATGGTTTGAAAACTTACTTCGCTTCCTTATTAGTAAGATCGCTGCTATTAAGCTTAGCAAGACAATCATAGATAGACAAACAGGTAATAATACCTTGAAGTTAGCGTAGAAGGGGCCATCACTCATACGAGAAACAGGGTTTGAATGATCGGTTGAATAAATAACTATGAGGGAATTTTTTATGATTATTGTGATTTTTATTTCAAAATACTCGAAGCATTTTCTGATTTACCTCCCTGTGGTGATAGGGTTGTAAAATTATAAATTGCCGTTGTAGAGCCGGCATTATTGTGCGCTGTTACCTTAAGTTGATATTTTGTTCCAGGAACTAAATCACTAACAGTATAAATACGTTCTGTTGGTGGTATATGATTAGAAACCACATTCCAAGCAGATCTAACAAACGTAAAATTTACTTTCTTTTAGCGAAGGTTTGGACCTATTTTTGACATTGCTTACCTGCCATAAATGCGCGACTCAATCATAAAATATAAGATACCACAACCGCCATCACCCCAAGAATCCAGCCAACATGTAACACTTGTTGAATTATTAGTTATCATTTGTGAATGCTTAGGCTGCACGGGTGGATTGCCTTTGGTATATGAGTTCACAATGTCACACGGTAAACCTGTGCCGATTTTATTGTAAGCTGTTATATATAATTGGTAGCGGGTACCGCACCAAAGATTACTTAGTAAATGCGAATTAGTTTTTGCATCTACTTGCAATTCTTCCCAATCACCATTGTCGCGCTTATAATTTATAACGTAACCTAAAATTGGACTACCACCATGACTATTGTCGGTCCATTCCAAGTGTAAACTATCCGTATATGTATTAACTACTGTTAGATTGGGTGCTTCTGGCGGTACCTTCACTATAATATTATAGACGATTTCGTCTTTGCCCCAAGTATTCTCTACGCTGCAGGTGTAATTACCAGCATCAGTTGCTTGACATTCACGTATATAAAGTGTGCCATTTTTCGCAATAGTTTTTCGTGTGCTAGTTTCCATGTTATGGCCGTCTTGGCGCCATATAGTGACGGGAGCCGGCGAGCCTACTTTACGGCAAGGCAATTCTAAATTTTCTTTCCATGGGGTTATTATTCGTTGACTGAACGATACAATGCGTGCTGGCACTTTATTATTGGGCGGCACTGTCACTACTTGTGTCTTTTCACCTTCGCCTACTTTAGTGGAGGCAGTCAGCCAGAATTGATAGGTGGCGGACTCTTGAGTTCGCTGTGTTTCGTGCATTTCCACATAAGGACCGAGAACTCGTTTATGTGTACCTTCTTCCCTACCACCCTCTAACATTGACATATAAAAGGTGTAGCCGGTCTATAAGAGTAGATATTTAAGCACCAACATTTAGTAATAATTATCGCCGTAGTTTTCACGTTAACAACGACAATAGGAATAGAAACTTACAATGTCTCCATTTGGAAATTCTGGCGGTAGCCATGAAACAATAATTTTTGTACTTGACGCTGGTATAGCTTTGATTGCTTGCGGGGCCGAAGGCACTAAATAATGAAACGAAAACGTCACAGAGAAGTAGTAATTATCATTATATGCATTATATATCCAAGTGAAAAGAGCCCTAACAATTTTCTGAAAAATTTTAACGTCGTTTAAGAAATATCAATACTTATTATACTGCATTATATATTTCTCTTATATATCTCTTTATTCTCTTATAATATTTTACAACACACTTTATGTCTTGCAATTTTTCGCCAACTATATACACACAAAATTCATGGTAAATAGTAATAATAATTTTTTTTCTTTCTTTTTTCAACACAACCCAGAATTTCAATTTTTATTTATATTTATATGTTCTACTTTATTCAATTTTTATAAACGTTCTGTCGATTCAAAACCACTTAGTTATTAAATATATCCCATTAATAATATAGTCCATTTTTTACCAAAGACAAGAACCATACACGGTTGGCTAATTTCACGTTAGTATTTGTTATTTTACATTTTTACTTTGTTTTTTATTCTCTTTCTCTTAACTTACCATCCTCGTGAGTGCGGCAATAGAATGCTTTTGTCTTCGCTCCGTCACCTATTTTTGTGTAGGCCAAAACCCAAACAGAATAATTGGTGTATTTATGGAGATTCTCAATGGTAACATACTGATTTGTTGATTTCACAACCTCCGGATCAGTTTCTGTGAAGACAAAAGTGCAAGAAGTTAAAAATCTTTTACTCTTAATATGCTGGAAATTTATAATATTATTCTAAAAAAATTGTGCGTATGTGTGTTTGTGTAGTGTACGTAATATGTACCGCGAAGGGCTTAAAAAAAAAAGGGCTGATTACGCTCGACGTTGGTTTGTTTATAAACAAAAAATATTATGTAAACAATAACACAATCATAAAGAAATAAATAAAAAGAAAATTATATAAATTTTAGAAAATAAAACAAGTAAGATAGTTATATTCCGAGGGAAGGGAGGGTGGGAGGGAGGGGACGAATGATGCATACCCATCACTGTCCTTTTCGCATTCTATTCTCCAAGTTCTTTTATTTTATACCCACATAGCCGGAATGATTAAGAAAAACCTAATCGAGGTATCTACCGCATTAATTTTGGAATTCACCCATTTTTAGGTAGATAATGTATCTTCATTTGAGGAATACCCAATATACTTTTAAACATTCTGTCTTGTTTACGTTATGATGATCTCAAAAAGGTGAAGAATGATAATTAATTGTAACTTGGTGTGGGCATGGCCATTTTTGAATGTGAAGAATGGAGTGTTTCGTAAAGTAAATGTGGAAAATTTCAGCTTTCTAGCTTTTATAATTTCTGAGTAACGAACAAAAACCCACAAATTTTTCTTAGGAAAAACGGACTTGCTTTCAGTTTATGCCCCACTGCGGGCTTCTGCTCCAATGGATTTGGCCCATTTTCAATACTGGCCTGCGAGCAAAAACTTCCAATGTTTTTACCAAATTTGAAGTCGATATCTTCGTTTTTGCGAGAAAGATAGTGCTAACAACAAATACCACACAGATTCACAGACGGACAGACATGGCTAAATCAATTCAGAACTTCACGCTGATCAAGAATACATACACTTGATAGGATCTCTGAAGGTTTTTTTTGAGTGTTACATCTATTATGAAAAAAAAAAAAAACAAAATGAGTAATCCACCAATTCACAGTGGTGGATATAATGAAGTGAAATAGCAATCATTTTCGAAAAACCAAAACAATAAAGTTCTGTTATGGTCATTATTAAAAAGAGTGCATCGGCATCAATTAACACTAGTGTTGAAAATAGTCCATCAACCTCGTTTTGACGCTAAACATGTGGATTTAGAGCAAACTTCTTGCAAAATTTTGTGGTTTGCATGCTTTTCAACTTCAGTTACTATAATTACATCCTCTACAAGATACTTCGCGTATGCCAATAAGATGATACCTGAGGGCGAGCCCGTTGAGGCTTTAAAAAGAGTTTATAAAGAATGAAGCAAAAACTAAACGCATTTCATTACGCTTTGATTGACTTCAACGCTATGAAGCTTTAATTATCGGTAGCATGTGAATACATGAGTAAATTATGTGGATGTTCACTTATCGGGACTTAACTACACAAAGAATTATGAATTATTGAATGATCGATACCTTGTCTATAAAATGCAACTTTATCTAATTCAATATATTAAAATAATTCGAAATAAGCAAGCGTGTGCATTTATTTATTATTCAAAGCAAGGATATATAATATTAGGTTGTCACGGACGTATGCAATACCCAGAAGAATTTATAAAGGCTCATCTTTTATTATATACTGTACTAATAATATTAAAACTAATAATTCGGAATGGTGTTTTAAACCCTGTTAATTCCATCGGTCCGTCCGTTTGTCCACCGTCTGTCTATGCATTATTTTCATATTTAACCTGCAGGTCGCAATTTTGCAGGATATTTTGAAGAAATTTGGTATCCTACCGTGCTTCGTGAAAAAATTTCAATGAAATGGAATCACATTGCGACCACCTTATGTAAATAAAGCACAAAATATTTTGACCATAAAAATTGCGGTAATTTTAGCTGAACGAACATAACGTTTGAGAAATTACATCTCCTAGGTGTTTGTTAACAAATCGAATACAAAGTGCGTAGTGTGTGCGTGGTAGATGGGTAAATACATAAAACGTAAGTAAGAAAATTATATTTGGTCGACACCGAATCTTTTATACTCATCATCGTTAACCTAAAAAAGGCAAAAAAAGCTAAAGAATTAAATTTTCGGTGCTTGATAATGTGGAGTTTTTCTATTTTCAAAATGAAAAGATTTGTCACTTCCAAATTCTTTTGCAAATTTGTAGGCGAAATCATTTTCGCTAATGGTTTTACCACAAATACTACACAGCTGGGCAAACGGATTTATTCATTTATTTATTTATTTATATACTTTTTTATACATGAAATTTAACCAAGCCAAATTAATAGTCGAATTCAAGTAAATCTTAACAGTAAATCTTATACTAATTATTTTAAAAACTACTATACAATATAGAGGAGGATGTGAAAAACGAACAATAAAAACAAAGTAACTTAAAATAATAATTCATGTATAAATAAATTAGAAAGAAAAAAAAAAAAGAAAAAAAAAGCAAGTGCACAGCTAGTACAGAAGCCCATCCACAACAAGATCAAGGCTGCAAGTGGACCTCTAAATCATTGCAAACATGCATAAGATTGGCAATCGACAACGTTAACAACCATTTCGTTTTGCAAACAACTCGTCGTGCAAACAACTCTGAGTGGGCTAAACAGCTCATAATTGTGTTTACAGTGACTAAGCTTAATAAAGATAAAGTGTCTAGAGAAGCGGTTAGGGACATTAAAGCTTATCTCACCAAGTAATGCGGGGGAGTCTATAGTATCATTTATTAGTTTGATTAAGAAGGAAATGCCAAAAATAAATCTATGTTTCTCAAGTGACGGAAAGGATAACAGAATCGGGTTCCAAACTAAATTCCTTATGGCAAACAGCAAGAATTGCTTTTGAACAGATTCAACTGAATGTACATAGCACCTATAGGAAGGAGACCACAAAACAGAGGCATACTCAAGTATTGATCTTACCAAACACATGTACAGCCTTTTCATAATGTACGGATCATCAAGCTCTTTAGACCACCTTTTTATAAAACCAAGCGCGCACCTAGCTTTGCTTAACGAGAGCTCAATATGCAAGTTAAAACGTGACCTTTGGTCAAATAGAATGCCTAAATCTTTGAACGAATCGACGTCCTCCGTGCGAGTCAATGATACACTGATTAAAAATGACTTCCTTCTTGGGAAAGAAAGCTTCTTACATTTATTTAGATTACAAAATTTAAATTCTATGGGAAAGGAAGAAAACAATTTTACATCGTCAGTATACATTAAGATCCGGCTGGATCTAATCACCGAGAGTAGGTCATTAATGTATAAATTAAATAAAATGGGTCCTAAGTGGTTGCTTTGAGGTACGCCAGATGTCATGGGGAATTCAACCAAAATAATGAAGTTAAACAAACCCCTAAAGGTTCTATTGTGCAGATAAGAGAGAGATAAGAGCTAAGAGAGAAATATCCATTTCACCAGAGGTTTGGAGGTTGAAGATCAGTAAGTTATAGTTAACCATATCAAACACTATACTAAAATCAGTGTATGTGACATCAGTGCGAGAATCACTAGAAAAGGAGAAATATACGATTTGATGGCAAAGGCTAAATGCTGAGTAACAATTCGTTGGAATAGTTTAGGTAAGGCACTCAACTTGGCAATGCCTCTATTCCCAACGAGTTGTCTACTTTTACTTTTGTGAATAGGAATAAGGAGACTACTCTTCCAAGACAAAGGGAAAACACCTAAATTCAAGGACTGATTGAAAATCTTTCAAATAACAACACTTAGCTCGGCAGCGCATGACTTAAGTACACATGATGGAATTCCATCAGGTCCGGACGCACAACTATACTTTAGAGAGCTCAACCCCTCTAAAACGTCATTTTTTACAATGACCAAATTAGGAATTGAATTAGTTATCGGTTATGGGTAGTTTACAGTTAAATCGAAAATAGTAATCAAAAAATTTCGTCGGAAGTATTCAGCAAAGAGATTTGACGATTCAATATCATTCGAGGATTCAGAGCCATTGGAAGAAACATGCGAGGGATTTATAGAGATTTTTCTTTTGGACTTAACAAACCTAAAAAAGTATTTAGAATTATCAAGCAGTGAGGATCTTATAAACTGAAGGTATCTCCAATAATATTGGTGGTTGAGAAAATTAAATCTATGCCTTGCAGCTGAATAAGGGAAATAGTCGCCAGCAGAGCCACTTTTCGAAAATTTTTTTTAAAAGCTTGTTTTTTCTATTCTTGTAATATTTAATTACCTTATTAAACCACGGGGGACACCTGCTTCAAGATCGGGACTGCTTGATTGGAACGGATGCAGAGATAGCTATATTTAGCATATTGTAGAACGAAGGCAATAAGTTTTCAATACTTCCATATATGTGAGAAATGAGATTTTAGCAGTAAAGTATTGATTTTATAGAAATCATAATATTTACTTGAAAAAGTTGGATTTGGAACGTTAGACCAGTTCAACGAACCATCATGCTTTTGATGAAAGGAGATACACATTGCTGGATGATAAGGATCCTCAGGTAAACTAAAAGGTGGACAACGATTTGCACTAATCTCGGGGAAATTGGTAAAGCAAAGATCAAGCAGTCTACCATTACAGTTAGGAGAACCGTTGTATCGAACTAAATTATGATCAAATAATTCGTTAAAGAAGAAAACAGCTCTATCAGATGTTGAAGTAGGAATCAAACAGCCAGAACTATCACTGTAACACCAAGTGACTTGAGGCAAATTGAAGATAGATGGGCAGACGGATAGATGGACAGACGAACAGACGGACATGCTTAGGTGCATTTAAAATTTGAAACTTACCAAGGATTTATATAATATATGTGGGGATTTTGAAGCTTGTTTCTGCGCATTATATAGGCGTTGAAAAAAAAATTAAGATTTGATGATTTATACTATTGAGCAGGCGTAGTCAATTTTTTTGATATTTGTACGCCCACAGAATATGCGTACAAATTTTTATACATATATAGTTTTTGAGTAATGAAGAAAGGACCAAGTTTTTATTCCTTTTGAAAAACAGAGGAGCTCTCCGTTTATGTGGTTTTGGAGACGTGTCCCTCAACTGATGTGGTCCGTTTTTAATATCAACCTGCGCACAAGAACTTCCAATGTTTCTGTCAATTTTGAAGTAGATATCTTGATTTTTGCAGCAAGGAGAATCTTTACAATAGACCTTACATAGGTGGATAGATGGGCAACCGGACAGACGAACATGCTTAGAGCGATTTAGTATTTGATGTTGATCAAGAATATATATGTACTTTGTGGGGTCTATCAAGCTTCCTTCTGGGCGTATTAAACGTTTTAACAAAATGCGTAAACCTCTCATCCTTCGGTGATGGGTATAAAAAGACTAAAAAGTAAATAATTTCACTTTTATACTTCTTAAGTTATTATTCCGGTGAAATGCGTAAAGGGAACCAAGTGTACGAATTTCCTATTACAGAAAATATTATGCATACAATCTTTACTCATTTACGCCAATAACAAATGTTTTGAATGTACTTGTTGACGTTTCCGTGATAATTATCTTAATTGTTACGACTACTGATTGCTTTACGATTATCGCTTAAGTAATGAATGACAAAAGGTTTGTTTTGAATTAAGAAACTTACCGTACAATTCATCGATTGTTATGTAGAAGACTTTGTATCCTTTGATTTTACCATTTTGACCATCAATGTCAGGCGGCGACCATGTTATATAAATTGATGTTGAGCTTAATACATCACACTGTGGACTTTCAGGTGGTGATGATGGCACTAAGCACATAGCAGGCGTTTGTTTGTATATATGGCGTGGAAGTGAGTGTTTGAACACATAAAAATTTACTTAGGTTGACTTTATACGTTTAAAAGTGTACTTACCATCTTCCAATGTTTGTACGGCAATTTCCTTGCTGGGTGGCCCACTACCCTGACTAGTGTAGGCTTGCACGATGATGTGGTACTGTGTAAACTTATTAAGGTTTGTTAGAACAGTCTCACCGCCAAAATGAGAGCGCACTTCAACAGTTTTAAAACTGAAACCTTGCGTAGGATTCACTTCCTTATCTTCAGGCGATAATGACATTTGATAGCCAACATAGTAACCCAACAGAATACCGTTCCAATGGTCACGTTCTGGTGCATCCCATGTCACTGATATTTCAGTAGAGCTTTTGGGTTCGGCTCGAACATTTAAAGGAGGACCGGAGGGCACCTCCTCTAATGTGGTTACCTGCACCACTTCAGAATTATCAGAAGCGCCCAATTTATTTTCTGCCGACATGCGGATATGATAAGCTTTGGCTGGTCGCAGATTAGCAATGTTGACTACCGTCTGTGAGCCAGTAATTGTGATATGTTCAGCATTCTGCCAAATATCTGAAATGATAATGAAGGAAATGAGTGGAAATCATCAGCCAACTGCAATCGAATAAATGTACATCGGTTCACGTCTTCTCATGTTTTCTTGCACTTGTATGTTTAAATTAATGATGAAATATACACTTTAAACCAAGTCAAATAGGTAATAAAAACCATTACTAGGAGTAACAGCCGTTACCTGTGGTTCTGCAAGTTATATGAGAGCTTTAACCGAATGTTTTACAAGTGTTTTTATCTACAAGGGTCAAGATGATTGATGATGATGGCTCAAAATTTACTCCTATAGTTAGAGTTAACGGTTTTTATCCGCTTTTTGATTCAGTATGGGTAAAATTTGGCACTTTTGACGAAGTGAACTTAATAAATCGAAATTGTGTAATAAAAAAGGCGTGAAAAAAATGCATTTTAATTCTGCTTCTGATTTCTATTATCGATCTAAATAATAGGTCAATTTGAAAAGTCTCGCCGTTTTTTTCCGCGGTTTTTGTGCTCCTTTTTTGTAGCCTGCTCTTTTCAAATGATTCCAAACTGTTATGGGGTTGTTTAGTGTCTCCTGGTCCACCAGTTGCAAAACTTCATCGACTTTTTCAGTGATCGCAAGATGAACCTTTGACATCAAAATTTCCGGAACGGAATCGAGCAAACCACTCCCGGGTCCTTTGTTCACTCATAGCATCCTCTTCCTACTGAAATGCCATCCTTTGAGCACACGTTCGGTTGAGGCAATCAGTTGAGCGTTGCCCGATATATAAACATCAACACAATCGCGCGGAAAAACCCGCTGGGAATTATTAATACCACCTAATGCTTTTGTAATCAATTCAAAATGACTCTAGTGCTCATAAATATATGGTCCACTGCAGGTAAATAGCACGATTTTCGTGAACCAATATGTAAGTTAGTTCAAGCTTAAGTTTCCCTTTATATAATTTTCAATTTATACTATTTGGAAGAAGTCTCAATTTCTCATTTGTTAAAAAAATGCGGACGGACCAATTCAGCTGAATTTAGATAGTAATCGCTTGAATATAACTAATAGTAATTATGTGATAATTTACTATCTGCAAAAGTCTCGTAAGAATATAAAGTTGATGGAGAATACTTTTATATTGAGTCGAATTTCCGAAGCTTGCATGTGTGTAATGAACAAACGAACGTACTATTGCGCAATGGATATAAAGAAGTATTGTTAAAGCAAGAATCGGTTTAGCGTTCCCCATATCGAGTGCGTGCTCGATTCAACAGTTTTTCTCGATAGTATCGTTTTGTGAGTTTATACAACTCGACTGCCTTTGAATAGAAAAAAGTATTTTAATCGACACATAAACAACGGATTACAAGTTATATCATTAGCACGCGAACAACTATGTAAATGCAACTAGATGCAAAGAAGAGGAAGATATTAATTAATGAAATAAAAAAACAATAATCCACATAAACTGTTACAATTTATCTAAATATATTATTTTAAAAGTTTAACTTAACTATGCAAACAATAAAAATAAATAACTTAATTGCATGTAGCGAAAAACGATTGGTTCTGCCATTTTCCTCCGCATTCCGGATTCACTGATACATTTGGTAATATAACAAATAAAACCACTATAGAAGGTCACAACCTATCATTAAATGTCCTACATTGTCCTACAGTTATCCATACAACAACTTTTCAAAATAAGTCATTATATGGGAAATGGTCGGGGAAATGGTGCAATCCAAACCATTGTCGAAAGCATTCGTCCTTGGGCCAAAATACGTCTGCGTTTCAAATTTCAATAAAATGTGTCATAAATTGTGGCTTGTGGGTTTTAAAACAAGACAGACGAGCGGACAGACAAGGTTGAAAGCAAGTATAGCGCGAGAAAGGGAGTCTATCTTAAACGCTTGTGGGTGTTGCATACACCTGCATGTATCCTTGCATCATAAGTGTTTTAGCGAATAAATATCGAACGGTATTTACGCCTTTACACCTCATAGGAAACCTCTCAACGGATCAAGTGAATGCTCGCTTAACAATACAATGGACGATAGGCGTTTCAAAGGGAAGATGTAAAATTTTATGAAATGAAAAAAGAAGCCGTTATTATTATTATTATTATTGTCTTATTGAAATGATTAAATTGTCAAATGCTGATGTGTTTTTCCCACAACATTTGTGTAACATTGATCGGCGCAGTACAAATCAACGCAAAGGAAATTTCCACAAAACATTGATAACAATTTAAAGTAAAAAGAATTAAAGAAATAATGGCAAACCGAGCTAAACAAGGAGTAATTAATTAAGCTAAATACATTATTGTTTACTTAAAATTTCTAGTTCTGTTTTCCTAATCTTTCTTTTCTTAATATTTTTTTTGATAACAGCTTTTAATTTTATAGCGACAGAAGATGAAAACATTGAAAATAGGTATTGGCTTCTTCCAACATTTTGGTATTTCCGTCATTAAAGAGATTACGTAGCCTTTATACCTATTAATTGTATCAAATATGTGCATTTCGTAACAACAATTTATATACTTTCTGATCGAGAAATTTTTCACTCGATAGTACGAACAATGCATACTTAATCGATAGCCGTAAGGTCACTATTTGATAGATCGACTCGATAGTCGATAAGTATAAGTCCAATTGTGATCGACTTTACTCAATATCGAAAATTGTAAACTGACCCCAAATTGCTAGTACAGGCGTTAGGGTGTTATTAAACAAATGTAATATGAAGCAATGTAAAATTTAAGTTCATTTTATTTGTAGTGCATATGCGTATGTTCTTAGAAGAGTACGAACCTGTAATTATTTTATAAAATATATGATATTCCTCGATAGGGCTGTTACCAGCGAACGGTTGACTCCACGTTAGCTGCAAACTACGAGACTGTTGAGAGTTTATGCGCAAATTTTTTGGTTGTTCTGGAACTTCCTGCACAATTAATTGTAAAGACATCTCATCCTGCGCGTATAAAAATATTAAAACGAAATTAAGTAAAAACAAATATTATATAAAGTTAAATTAATTTCTATGTGATAAAAATGTTCATTATTATATTTTTAAAGTTTCCAAAATTGAAAAACGAAATTCCATCTGTCAGACGTGCGTCTGTCACTCCATTAAGAAACTCCAGAAGTATGCATCACATATCCGGCAAGATTTAAGAATTCACGACGAACTTAAGAACTTGAATCAGGTGCAATGTGTTCGTTTGTCCATTCGTCCCGAAATGATTTGAAATTTGCCGATGTATTATTTCCGTTTTTAGCCACAGATCAATGATAAATATGGATGTTATTTCCCCATAAATATTCCAATAAAAGCTATTTGATGGTTATATGCATATTAGCTCATCTCATAAATACCGCTATTCCTACTAGATATAGAAATTCAAAGTCCGAACGGGGAGTTAAACCAACTGTATTAACATGTCATAAAAGTAAGAAATATAAAAACAGGTAAAAAGAAGATAGTCGGACTAGCCTGACCATTAAATATCCCATACCATTTCGCCTAGTATAATTCTTCATTTATTTTCGTGGTAAAATACTAAAAGTTATGCCTTTTGTATCCAAAGACATAGTTTTCGTGAAAGCCTTATATTGGAGTATGCTTAAAACATCAGCTGATGTGATCCAAATTCTGCAAATTTAATTTGCTTTTTGAAGTTTTTATTATTCTTCACCTATTTTTGCCACCGATTTTAAGGCAGACCTACGTGATCCAAATTCACCATGGTTAACATGTATACTACATTGCCACCGTGGACTACTTGTCATCATAAAATATTAAAAATTAAACCTTTTTGCTAAAGAGTTTACTATTCATGAGAACATTTATATGAAAAATTGCCCAAATAATTCAGGCCCATTTGATTTTAAGTTGGACCAGTTAATTTTCGTGTCAAATTACTATTATGGACAAATTTTGTTTTTTATAAAATAATAGAAATTGGACCTTTTTGGTATATAAGTCCTTGCATAAATAAGTTTAAGCGATGTAAGAAATGAAAAAAAATAATTAAGGGAATTTGTAAACAAATTAACCTTAAAGAATTTGGATTACAAACACCTTTTTAGACCCCATCGTAGTTATGGGCTCTCATGAAAAGCAAACCTTTCGGCAACAAAATTGAGTCGACAGTTTGTTATGACGATAGCAACAGAAAAATAATAATATCTTTGACAAGTATATTAAATTCGTCAAATTTAGACCACGTTAGTATATGTTTCGAGCTTTCTTCAATATGAGGACGTGCACTAAAACTGTACCGCTTTACATAAAAGTAGTGTGCAGTTTTTTGGTGTATTATTGCGAAGATTACAGCGGCAGCTTTGAAATGCGACGGTCGGTTTAATGAAATAAGTATGAAAAAGTCGCATTACCCATGGAACGACTTAATGTTTTATATGTAGATTGGTTGCAAATATTTGCACTGATAGCATATCTGAACATCAAAACAAAAATAAAAGTGAATTGTGTATGTGCGGACAGCCGTGCAAGTATGTAAACGCATTTGTCATATGTGTGTATGTATGCGTGAAATTTGTTATTCATGCTTTTCCTTCGTTCGCACACGTATGTTTGTATATATGCAAGCAACATATATGATAAACAAAATCCAATAGTTAATCAAATCCGTTCATTTCGCTTAAGTCCGAATCGCTGATTATGAAAGTGAAACAAGCCGAGAGACATTTAAGATTATATAGAGAATTTAATATTTTGAAAGCTTGACATTGAGAAATTGAAGAGCATTGCTAGCTTAACATTTTTTGGTAAACAACAAAAACAACTAATTCAGTTTAGCTGTTTAATTTTTACAGAATGCAGAAAAAGCTTAAGCCTTCTTAAGATTACTTTGACAACGAACGGCATTATATTAAAGTGTACGGCATTTATTTGCACGGACATGCGTACGTATTCTTTTATGCATAAGTTGACATTTATTTATTTATTTATTTATAAATAATTTCTACGACCAGCATGAAAAGACGGTGCTGTGTGTGTTGGTTTTGTTATATTAATTTTAAAATCAAAGAATAGGTAAGAGAGACTGATTGTATAAGGTGCAGAAGTCTCTCTAGTAGAAAAGAAGCGCGACTATCAACTCGTCATATGCGGGTGCATTTCCAAGCCGATAGAACAATACATTAATAATTTTCGATGTGTGGGTTGTATGGCCGCGGACATAGTGGATGCACGGTCGATAAAGTCGTAACCTTCTTTTTTGCCCCTTTCTTTATTTCTTCTTTCCGTCAGCAGAAACAAAAAAAAAGGAAAATAATATATTCTTGAAGTGGCGAGTAAATTTGTGTCAACACACTCACGTCCGCCTTCTCGCTAAAATGATTGTGATTAAAAATCTTCATTTGGCAAAATTCGAAAAGTGACTTGAGAAACCTATCCCAATTTATTTTACACATAAAAAATGTGCTGATTACATTTTTATACTGTGTGGTGTTACGATTTAACACTTTTGATACTTGCTTTTGAAAAGTAGCTAATACGTTGCATGGCGTAATTTTTTCCTTTCTAACGTCTGGTAAGAAGTGAGCAAGTAACTATGTAAAATATATTTTTTGTTGGAAACGAAAGTGTAGAATATTGCATGTTTGTTAAAAAAAAAAAAAAAAAAAAAATGATGAAAGTAGCCGACAACCTCATTATCATATAAGGAATATTAAAACAAGTAAAAATCTTGATAGTCGATCAAGGCCGACCATTGAATGCACTTTGCCTAATACAATTCTGCATTTATTTTTGCGATAAACCCTAATACTCCTTATATAGAGAAGATCCTAAAACTTGAAATTCCGGGATCCAAATTCAGTAGAATTAATTTTCTTGTCAAAGATCTTATTATTTTTTACGTATTTTCATCATAAAAAAGTGAGAATTGAACTTTGTTTGACTTATAGTGAGTCCCACTAATAGTGGATTGTTTCGCTCGACTAAAAAGAAACGGTTGTTAAACCTATCCATCGTGTAAACATAACAATTTATTTTACTTTTTTATACTACTGGAGAATACATATTAAAATATAAAAAAAGAACGAAACACTATTCCAGGAGCCAAGACAATTAAATAACTTCAAAAACTCTAAAAACACAACGTCCGTCATTAGTATTGGGTTTTTTTCATATAAGGAAGAATACGAAGACAAAAAACAGGATATTATTAAAAAGTAACATTTCCTGGGGCATCCTTTTTGCTTAATAAGGTCATTTGAATGTTTTGACATATTTTGTAGAAAACAAGAATCTTACTCCGTTCTTCTTATAGTCTGTTTTTCAGATCTTGGACGGAACAGATTGAGTATATCCGCATACGGCGGTCTAATTTAGCCAAACGCGTTTAAGTCGAAATTCGTATCTCTCCGATGAAAGGTTATAATCATACTGAGTATAACCAATTCTCAAATAAATGAAGAACACGAAATTGTAAAAAATCACTTACCTGGCCGAAGGCATTGCTGGCCTGGCATATGTAAATACCAGTATCTTGTCGATAAGTGTGAGAAATGCCTAATTCTGAAACCATGCCATCATCTAGAATTTGATCACGTATTGCGTATCTGGAAGATAATACAATCTAGTTTAGTATATCTTCTGAATTTGTATATCGAATCTTTAGATGAATTGTGGAAACTTTCTTTCATATTTTAAATAAATATTCGTTTTATGTGCGTATTATAAGGGGTGCATCTGCCGATTAGTTACACTCATTTTTGTATTGAACTTTACGTGGCGTAGGTAAATCTTTGTCCTAAGCTTTAAATTGTTATTTACTTGCCGCAAGTTATATTTACATGTCACAAGTTATATTCTTTTGGCTTTTGTAAGTATTTACGGCTGGACTTTTACAACTTGATCTACGACCGAGAGTCGTAAGAATACAAATTTCAACTTTCTTTTACTCAATTCCTGCGACCAATGTTGGCGTGTCTATTTATCACACTTATAAAAAAAAAAGCCAAGTGCAAATTTTGAAGATTGAGTGGAGGACATATCCGCAATGAAACAAAATTAATAGAGCACAATTAATGATTAAATTAGTACACATACAGTATATAGGGTGAAAGGCAGCGACAAATGTTCTTAAGTTCTTGCTATTTTTGCAAGTTTGAACTGTTATGAATAAAATGATGGTCGAACTTTCGCTAAAGTATAATGGAGTAAAATAAATCTGTGCTCTGCGATATACCTTGAGTCGAGAGATTCATCCAAGTACTGTTGTGTTGCTTGAATTTTCCATTTAATGTCAATTGGATTATCACCCTGAACATTGCACTGGACGTGAACTTGTTTTCCTTTGGGAACGGAAATTTGTTTTGATTTTGTTTGAAAATGGGCTGGAACTGAAATAAAGCGCATAAACCGAAAGGAATGGGAAGATTAACGGAAATATGTCCGATTTATATGATTGTCATTTCAAACCTACTTACCATTCACTTTTAAAAATATCACTTTACTCACACCAGAACCGATATTGTTTTTTGCTTCGCATAAGAAATGACCCTGAGATTCTTTGCTGATTTTCTTAAAATAAATTGTACCGTTTGGGAATAACTGAACGGTGGGTTCATACAAAAAGTCTTTGTATTCACCCGGTGTAGGGCCGATGGCCTTCTTCCAAGTGATGCTTGGCTTAGGATAACCTGATGATTGGCAGTGTAGGTAAACGTCTTGACCGGCTTGCGCACTCGAGTCTTTCGGTTCCAATATCCATTTAGGAGGCACGTTAACCGTTAAGGGGACAGTAAATCGTTCGGTGCCTGCTATATTTTGTGCTATGCAGGTATAGTTACCAGAATGTTCTGAGGTTATGTGTTCAATAACTAAACTGGCGGAATACTCATCAAGGCGTCTGATTACCTCATTGCTATAGATGAAGGAAAATTTAAAGATAATGTTGATGTTTGCGTACAAAAAAATTCATGTATTTCTTACCCGGTGCCTATCAAAGGTTTGGCGTTGCGTTCCCATCTAAAACTAACGGGCAGATCCCCTTCCAAGATTTGACAAGAAATGGCCGCTCTCATGCCCTCACGCAGCATGTTGGTCATAGCTTGAATGGGCATAATTTTCGGTGGAACTAAAATTCATATGTGTTTGTTTATTGATCCACGATTCTAGAATTCATTTCTATGTTTGTATTGCAAGTAAACAGAAAAATGCAACTCTGATTTCCAGCGTTTTGCTTCTCCTAACAGTTACAAGTAATTGCCATTTCCTTTTATTTATATTAAAATCAAGGACCTGCGTTTTCCAAATGCTGTGATTGCTTTTTATTTAATATGAATGATAGCTAAGTATAAAATATTGTAGTGCTGATGACTTAATTGTATCTAGCAGTTGCTAAATCCCCAAACAACTTACGGAAGATAATGCAGTAGACGGAAAGGCCAGAGGGCAAGGAATCATTTATCTCACGTGAAAATACGGCGTCACTTTGAGACTCATTTCCCATCCGTCTATTGCACGTAAGTAGAGATCAGAATCAAAAAAAAAATGTAGAATCACAACGCCCATATCGTTATGTCAGTTCGTTAAACTGCTCTTCCTATGAAGTTAAATGGGCCAAATATTTTGTCCCTTTTTCGTGAGTCTTTGACAGAAACCAGAAAATATCCCCTTTTGGAAAAACGTGCCGACGTGATTACTATAATCAGAAGACAATAAATATTTGCTTTTCATATCTCATTCGAATAAATGCTCTTAAGAGTGGTGGCCTTCAAATGAATCTTAAGTACAAATTTGGAAAATGACGAGAAATGAAAAGGAAGGCTTGAGAAGAAATTATTCATCATTCATTATTCATGCAACTACATATAAATCTTGCTTGCGTTTTTAGTTTAGGCAATGAAAATATTTATTATTGAAAGTAATTGAAACAAGTAGGCTTTTTTTTTTAAATAAGAAGCGCAAAAATTGAAACTTCGATATTCTCTAATATTAGGTGGACGTGGATAACATTTCCTGTTCTTGGACAGTAATGAACAAAAACCCAATTTGTTTTTTGCTTTTAAAAACAGAGATGTTTTCAATTTATGCTATGTTGATTTAGCTCACTTTCCATAATGACCTGCGTACAAGAATTTCCAATGTTTTTGTCAAATTTGAACTCGATATTTATGCAACGCGGCCTATTCTTACCAAAGACAAGTACGCAGACGATTAGGCAGACGGACAAGCATATATACTTATCTCGATTCAGAATTGCGTACTGAGCAACACTATTTGAACAATCCAAACGTTTTAACAAATCAGGGTTCCGCCATCTTTCAACAATGGGTATGGTTAGTGCTTAAGTAAAAGTGGGGTTTCTTGTAGGCTCAGAGTCCAATTCTGAATCAATTAAAGTATGAAGTACATACGCTCGTTTGTAATTCGTATGTTTTTGTCTTCATACTTACTTAGTCTTTCTTAAGGTGGGGGCAACATTCGTAAAAGATTCGATCACGGCTGAATACAATTTTCTTGCTTGTTTTCCTCAAATTTTTTAATGATTCCGATTTGCTAAGAAGATTGATAGGGGTCTTTTTTTTTTTGATTAACAAGAACACTAAGAACCAGCGGGAGAATATTAAATCAATTAATTTTTCCTGGACTGAACTGAATTATGTTACCTTACGATATTTAAAGATTACAACATAATTTGTATGCATTATGTGAGGGTTTCTTGATTCATTTTATCTATACTATTATATCCACGACTGTAAGATGGACGTATACTCATTTTGTTGTTTTTTCCATAATATATGTAAAACCTAAAATAAAGCTTCAGAGATCCTATACAGTATGCAAATTCTTGATTGGCGTGAAATCCTGGGTTGATTTGGCGATCTCTGTTCGTGTGCGTGTCGCTGTGGTGTTTGTTGTTGGTATTCTTTTGGTCGCAAATTGGAAGCAGACTTCAAGTTTGGTAGAAACATTGGAAGTTTCTGCACGCAGGCTGGTATTGAAAATGGGCCAAATTGGTCGGAGCAGAAGAGCACAGTGGAGCGTAAACTGAATGCAACTCCCTTGGTTTTAATAAAAATTTTTGGATTTTCGCTCGGGCTTGCCCACACATAATTAAAAGTAATTAAATTTTATTTTTTTTCACTTTTTTGAAGTTTTGTGCTTATTTATGGTAAGACAAACAACGCAGAATGTTTACAACTATTTTGTACACTGCTCAGATGAAGATATACTATCTGCCAAAGATTGGATTAGTTTTTTCTTAATAATACCAGCGATATGGGTATCAAATAACGGAACTTGGAGAGTAGAATTCGAAAAACATAGTGGTGGGTATGTGAAATTCGACCTCCGCCGAATGTTACTTTCTTACTTGTTTTTTTTTTTTTACCTGGATAGTGAGGAGTATTGCTGTCAATATTTCTAGAGCATACTATAAAAAAAAAAATACTATGAATTGTATAACCAGAAAGCTTTCATAAAGCAGATTCAGTAAAGCATGAAGAATAAAGCGTATAGGAAAGGAAATAGAAAAATTTTCTATGCAAGAAAGCTTAGTTAAATTAGATGCATATCACATGTCCTGCAATCTCCTCAAGGAAAGCGTGGGTATATAATAGCTTTTGAAATTTGAACGGTTGCGAAAATTAAATTAGAAAATTTAAACTCGCAAAACATATTCTTAATTTTATTCTTAGCTAAACGAGATATCGATCTAAAATATATTGTTTCGATTAATTAACCGATCACGGCTGCGAAATTAACGAAAACGCTTTATGATCATTCAATATAAAGATAAGCAAGAGAATTTTTCATGTTGAATGTGGCTTATTTGTTTATTCGAATTACTCTTACGATTTACAGATTATTTAAGTTATATATTACGAGATTTAGAGGTTATTTAACTTATATATACATTATTATACTTATTAATTTATACTATGCCGGAAATTGTAATTTTATTGCTTTTTAATATTTTTAGAGAGACGTTTCTTATATTTCATGTAAAAAAATTATGTTCTTAGTTTCAGACATACCTAGGACCTGTATCTCCACATTGCGGCGCGAAGTTTGCTTTTGTTTATTTTGCGCCATACACGTATAAGTGCCCGCGTCCTCTAATCGTTGCAATTGTTCAATAATTAATGTGCCATTGTTGTAAGCTCTTTGACGGCGATTAATGGGTAGAGTTTGACCATCTATCGAATAGAAATACATTCAAAATCGAATTTCTTATTTAAAAAGAAAAAAAAAAAAACAACAAAATTTCTTTGGCTATTTACAAAAAAAACTCATTTTTCTATAAACTGTCGTATATCATTTGTGATTCTTTATGATTACAATTGTCAGAGAGAGTATTTATTTTTCATTACAATATTTACAATATTTAACAACCTTCAGCAGAACTTTTGTTTAATATACGGAGGAGTAGGATAAATAATATCTGTTGTAAAATACGTTTTGTGGAGACATAGTTTCACATATTTGAAGATAAAAACAAATGAAAACATTATAGTCCTGCAATGTTGACAATCAAACACCTTCGTGATCGACGTCTTTGTAAAGAGAATCTTTGTATAGTCCTTTTATATGGGAATATGCCCAGTAAATAACACTATGTGGCTTAAATTTAGCACAATAACTTTATATTTATGCTGTCACATCAGTTTGATCAGTTTACATCATAATCGGTAATTTTTTGTAAGAGAGTTTACTTTAGGGTGGGCACAAATTCTTTCATCATCGAGTTAATTTTAATTCTCATATCATGACGGGGAATCCAGAATAAGATCCAACAATTATTAAAAATGCGGCATTTTACACCAATTTTCGCATCACATTTCACATTTGATGGCTGAGTAGCTGAACCAGTAGTGACGACAGACACAATTCATTTGTAGCATTTCTAAGTGCGAGAAAATTGAATTATTTGAAATTTTAAACTTAACCGGCCGGAGTCGATAACATAACGGATTTGTGATTGCCGATGTTTGACATGGTTGACATGGTCATCGTACAGTCAAGTAGCTAAAAAGGACGTCTGTCAAGTGCTGGCGTATCAGGGCTCAAACTCCATGTGTGATATCGTACTTTCATTACGTTTGACTTGGTCTCTGAAGGCGTGACACTTATCAATTGAGCACACACACATCTCCCAGTCTGCGAGTATTTCCTATTATGAAACACGGAAGTTCTCTGGGTGAAGAAAGGGCATTCATCGTAAGAAGGACATGGTCGTTAATTAACCACAAATTATATGTTTTTAATTCGCGGGTTAAAATTTCGGAATTGTTGATAACTTCTTTTTTTCTTCTTTTTATTTATGAATTTGTCGAGTATTTTTCTATTATGCGTTTTCCATGTTTCTACCTAACAGTTGGCCACGCGGAAGTACATAACATGCAGAAATTAGTAGGTGTAAGTTACCCTCATTGGACGAGGATAGCCCACAAGGATAGTACACAAGGGTAATATGGTAATTTTTCAACACAGTTGGTCTCTCTTTGGCTTGATAAACTTTTTCTAGCGATAATATTCTGTTTATAGTAAGAACCGTGTTGCTCCTTTAAATAGCCGCCAAATGCACATAGGCACGACTTATTCTTCTATTATCGAGTCGTTTTTATAAATTTGGCAAGAGAAAGTAGTTTAAGATGGCTACATCTGGCGAATAGGGTACGTGAGCAAGCACATCGAGTTTTAACTATATAATCTTGGGCAATGCGATAACGAAGGCGTCTGGTGCATAGTTGTCTCCTGTTCAAATGTTTTGTGATTATATGATATGTAGGACTTTTTGGAAGACTTCGAACGCCTTTTAACTTGCGTAGTTTCAGGCAACGATTTGGGGATTTATTCGCAATTTCTGGCATGCGCATCTGCATTATTTGGCCGACCAGCGCTATCTATGTTTTTCTTAGCAATTCGCATGAGTTCGTTTGCACTTTGACAGATAATATTTTATTATTATTAATAAAGGAGCAAACTTTCACGGAGTGCAATTCTGTTCGTCTTTGGTATGTGTGGAACTGAGACTTTTCAAATGCAAAAATTTTAATTATAGAACGATGACCAATTTTTGCGCGTTGACAAATTTAATGAAAGATTTCACTTTTGTCACAAAAACGCATAGCGTCTTTAAATTTGAAATCGAAGCTTTAAAAAATGACTACTTTCGTAATCACGGTAATTTTTTTTCGAGCAATAACTTTAATCTATTCGTGAGTTTAGATATGTAAACACGATAAATATCCAATTGAAATTTGGAATTGCTCAAGGATCAGATGTTCTACGATACCTGACATTTGTCTTAATATTAATAAACCGTAAATGTTTTATGCCTGGATATTATTTAAATTCCGATTCTTTCATTTATTAGTTTTTCATTTGTATACATACCACGTTCCCAGTGAATTTTATCGATTGGGTAGCCAGCAACAGGACATTTGACAATCAAATCCGAACCAGAAATGCCTGTAATTTTGGGCATTTCACGTATATACGGCAAACCATAGATATTTACTTTAGCACTATGGGACACTCTAAAATGAATAATTAAATAAATTCAATATATATACGACGACGATTTCCTTATATTTAAAGCAACAAATGCTCTCATAGGTAGATCACAAGCCTAAAATTCAAGTCAATTCAAGTCAAAAAAAATTGAAACCATTGAAATGCACAACATTTTTTGTTTTATTTTAAATGTATCTTTCTCTCCCCTCCATTTTTCCTGACCCCAGCACGTTACGCGAATAGGAAACATTCCCTGAGTGATTCCTCATGTTAACAAAAAAAAAGAATTCATTAGAATATGAATGAACGTGCCATTCACGCTCCTATTACCCATTGCCCGTTCCATATTTGCCGCTTGATGGCATTGAGCGTATATAGAAGTATTTATTAATGTTGTTACGAATTTCCGCTTTTTCAAGATACGGTTCGTATCACTAGATCGTGGATATTGAAAAGAAAATGCACTTCAACGTTTTATTATGTTCCTAAATGGAGGATTATTTACAATTTATGATTTATTTTGTTTTTAACGGTACTTCTTGACTGCTCAACACAACTATTATTATTCTTTACTTGAATGTTCTCTTACGACTCAATGTTCTCGTATCACTAACTCTGCCTTTCGCAAATAGTCTACTTATATACAATTTTACAAGCATGTTACGATCACCTAACTTCATGGTTTCATTTTGAATCC
Source organism: Glossina austeni (assembly GCA_000688735.1). Lineage (NCBI taxonomy): Eukaryota > Metazoa > Arthropoda > Insecta > Diptera > Glossinidae > Glossina > Glossina austeni. Next base: position 574,960 of record KK502535.1, on the reverse strand, counting down.
GTTAACCTGCTTTTCCGCTAATCATTTTCCTCGGCCGGCAGCTGTATGACGCGCCGCGCATGTGCACCTGGGTTTTTCTCTGTCTATTTTCCTGCTAATCCTGTTTCGTCGGCCGGCAGCTGCATGACGCGCCGCGAATATGCACTAAGAAATTTTTTACTTACGAAAATCAATTAGTGAGCATTAACTGGATTTGGGATTTTCGTAACAATGTTATAGCTAATTGCATTTTCTCTGTCGATAGAAAACTAATTTCACATTTATAGCGTTTGCGTTTAAGGGATTTTCTATTTAAAAATGATTCATCAAAGGTATGTAACTAAGTATTATATTTACCTAAATTTTATTTTAAATTGTCTCTACAAATATGTGTGCATGAGTCTTACGATATCAACTTACTTGCCAATTGCATTTTGTGCTGCGCAGGTGTATTCTCCGCCATCCTCTTCTTTCACATTTGTTATATTTACGTGACTGATGACATCGTCATGTATAGTAACGTATTGACCAACCAAAAAACGTGAATTGTCGGGTATCTGTAAAAATTACGGCAAGAACAATGCAAGGTTTTGAATAATATTTTAAAAATATATTCTATTAAGTATAAGCATAATATGAAATTTGTTTACTCTTCATCTGCAGACGTATGCTCAATAAATCATAAAATCTTACCGGAAATCCGTCAAGGGTCCATGTGAATTGGGGCAATGGATTGCCAGTTGCTACGCATTTCAAGGATACTGTTGGCCCTGGTTGTAAGGTTTGCTCTGAAAACCAATATAACAATTCCGGTGAAGCATCTGGAATATATATATACAAACACACATCAACGAAAATCATGAAAATTTAATATTAGGACCTTCAGTTAATTTTGGCCATTTTTGCACTTGGAAAAGGCATTTGTTCAGAAAAATTGGTACAATACATATTGATCAAAACATTTTCCATCACTTTCCAAAAAATGTTACTATCTTTCTGGCAAAATGGCGATATCGTGTCGAAAGAACTTTTATTGGTTTGCCCGCGACTCAGTCATCGGCCCATTTTCGCACTTCCACTTTGCGGAGCCGCGGTCCTGCCAAGCCATGTTGAATCGATATGAACAAGTGATATTCAGAGGGCACTATGTCTGGTGAGTACGCCGATTGCCGCAGAGCTTCCCATTCGAGCTGCAATAGTGTATACTTGAGAACTCCTGCAACAAGTGACCGAAAAGTGGCCTTTTCAGTCAGTTCCTGTTACTACTTTTAAACCGTTGAAATCAAAGCCAACGACTGAAATATGATGGAGCAACACCACAATAAGTTTCTGAACCTGATTGGTGGGCTTTGGCAGCAGATTTTTTCAAATGAAACAACAAAATTAATAAATAAAGTCGAAAATGCAAGTTTAAGCGTGCCCCGGTTGTCGACGGCATACCCCGAATAAATCAATAACACTGCACGGAAAACTGTTCTTTTATGTATGGAAAGGTCAAAATCCTCGAAATTAGCCGTTATGTACACTGGTATTCCGCATTACTTTATCATTTTTAGCGGTAGAAATCGCAGGCTAAAATTAACGGACGGTTTTTTAGAATTTATCACTAAATTTTTTTCTTATTTAAATTTGTCAATTTTTTTTTTTTTTTATCAACGAAAGATTCTAAAACAATTCACACATTTCGATATAGTCACATTCTGCTATGCGAAAAATCCCCGGAATTATTCTTCCGATCAAATATATAGAAATAATTTGAGAGAAATTATTGCAAAGCGTAAAGTGAACTTTAGTCTGATCGACCACTTGTTGCTGATGTCTAATAAATCGAAACTTCAATCAAGTCTGTTGGATATTTGTGTAACGACTACATACACTTAGAAGAATGTCAGATGTTAGGTAAAGAAGGTTAACTAAGTTTAGAAAATGTCAGATATTGTGTGTAGCGTGTTTTGAAAGAATCATTTGGTTCGACTGAGTACTTTTCGAGTATAGAAAAAGTAAAAAAACCAATCGGAGCTACGCGGACTGATGAAAAGAACGAGCTCGGCGTTTCTTTAATCAAATCAAGATTAATCTAATTCGCTTTCAGGCGCTCCACGTCAACAGTTTAGGTATGAAGTTGTGATGCCTTCTAGAGTCCGAACTTTGTAAGTTCAGCCTGCGAATTTCCGGTCATATGGAGTAATGAAAATAAATCAATTGCCTGGGTGTTTGTAAAAATCATTCGTACGATTCATTTGCCCGAACATCTCAGAATTTCAACAAAATCGTGACAATGATGCTTATGTAGATATTAAAGAAGTTTGTTGAATATTTAACTAAGCGAAATGCACTTTTTTTAAATATAACATATATTATTATATATGATCAGAATTCACGCAAACGATTCGCGAGGATGCACCGACACATACCAACATTTACAGAACACAAACAGAAGTGGTGTTAATAAGCAGACGACAAAAAATTGGATGAATGCGGGCGAGAGTAGGCAACGTTACCATTATGTCTTCCTGGTACTGGAATACTTAAGAGTTATGATCGACAATCGGCTAAGTTTTAGACAGCATATACAATATACTGATAAGAAGACCGAAACGCAATCGGCTTTGGCAAGGATGATGCCAAACAATAAAAACCCTAGAGCTACCGTGAGGCAGGTGATATGCACGGCAGTCACATCGGTTTTGTTGTACGCGATTACAGTGTGGTTCGATGCACTGTCAGTGACATCAAGTGGTGTCAGGCAGCAGTGTACCGTCTTAGCACCCTAAGGCGGATAAGTGGTTTCCCCACCATTCCGGAAAAAACAGGGTTGGTGATTACTAGAAGGATCCTTATCGATATTCTGGCGGATAAGTTGAGGCGCAACTACGTAAGGGAGCAGCGAGGGGCAGAGAAGAGGAAGTGGAACCCTATAGGATAGACCATTAAGATCACACCAAACCAAGAGCACCAATTGAAACCAGTTCCCGCGAAGTAATACCTAATGGTGGTCTCGCAGGGGAGAGTGGTGAAGAAGTATGTAGGCGCAATGGTTGGCGAAGATTTCTACTCCAAGCTCGTATAGCCAAAAAAAAAAAAAACACCATCACTAGCAACGCCATAATTAGATCGGGTTGCGACGCATTTATAATACAAAATCAATGAGAGATATACTCTTCCAACCAAGCCAGCCATTAATTAGGTAACGCCATTAATCGTGCTATTTTCAAGAACTATGATTTGGTTTTTAATACGTCTTTCATGTATGTAACATGTTTTTTATCACGTATCTAACATTTACGAATGCCATGAGGACATAACTATGCCTTCATCTTTTGGTGATACAAAACAAAAAAAGATGGCACGTTTTTTACAGAAACTTGCTTTTGATAAATTTTATCTTAATTTTAATCCATTAGCATGTACGCTCATGCATACATGGGCTTCTTAGGTGTATGTTGCATAATATGACATTTTCTGAAAAAAAAATTTAATAGCGCAAAATTGATTTATGAGGAAGTGAAATTATATGTTTGTGTATGTATTCTAGTTAACTTTCACTTCCTCTGCAGTCTGTGTTATATATATACAGTGATTTCTCTTTTTCGCTTTTGTAAAGAGATTCCTATGGTAACCATTAAGTAGATTGAATTTTGCTTTTACTCTAAAATTAGGAACAAATTATGCGAATATTTTTATATGTTTATGCACACACATCTATTTGCGGGTATATCCTTGCCTGATAACAATTAATACTAAATTTTGCTTATAGTAGTTTTTTTAATAGACTACGATTTCTGTTGTGTTATTGAAAATTCATTAGAAATATATTAGATTGTCGTGGATATTCTTAATTTGGTTTTTAAATTGAAGAATTTAAAATTCTAATTAAGACTATCAACAATATCAATAAAATAATTTTGTCACTGGGGTAAGAAAAAAATCTTTTTTTCTTTGTGCAATGTGTTGCTTGCGGAGAGTCGTGTCAATAAATCAAAAGCAGAGAACGGTGGAAAGTAGAGATAAGGTCTTTTTAACGCTCAGTCCAGTTTTCATGCTGATAAATAGGCAAAAGCTCTTTAATACACTTTAGGTTTCGTTAGCATATGAAAAGGTGTAATAATTGCAGCAGATGTCCTTAGATTAGCTTAGATTATAGAGTCGTTAGGTGCACATTCTAACTTCCTAACAAAATAATGCTTTTAAGGAACAATACTTCGGAAAATGGCTATGAGTTTGTTTCACTTATTATTTTTGCTCCGTCTAACTTTTAATTACAATTCGTTCAATTTTATTCAAAACTGGTTGTGAGATATAAAAGTATATATAATTTTTATTTCTCAAAATCATTGTATTTACTCTATGCGGTAATACTTTGGGGATTAAATCTTTTTCTTTTTTACTTCAGCCAACAAGAATTCACCAGGAATTGATGTTTCGTTGAATTCAATTTAGCAACAATTTTTATACCCACCATTGAAGGATGGGGTTATACTCATTTTGTTTTTTTTTTTTTTTTACATATAGTAAGTAACACTTAAAAGGAAGCTTCAGAGATCCTATCAAGTACATATGTTCCCGAGGTGCATCAATTTGGTAGAAACATTGGAAGTCTTTGCACGCAGGTTGGTATTAAAAACGGGCCAAATTAGTTAGTGCAGAAAGCCCGTACTGGAGCGCACAGAACTGAACGCAACTGCATTTTTTTAAACACACATTCAAGTGATTAAATTATCTCTTTTTCACTTTTTTGAGGTTTTATGCCTGTTTATTATAATGCAAAGAAGACAGATTGCTTAAAACTGTTTTGTACATCCCTCAAATGAAGATGTGTGATGTGCCTAAAAATGGGTTAATTTTAAAATGAATATGGTACCACCGGTATGGTAACACCGCGACCTGGTGATTTAAATTGTTCTTAATAATACCTGCCGTATGAGTATCAAATAAAAGAACTTTGACCGCAGAAAAAATGAAATTGCGGAGCTCAGAATAATTTATTGTTACGTTGTTCGGCAATAACTTTTCAAGCGGCTTAAATTATGACTTACCGCCCAACTGCAGTTCGGCTGTAGATTGTATTTGTTCCCATTCATTTGATACGAAGCACTGATACATGCCAGGGTCATCTTTTTGTACTTTTTTAATAATCAGTCTTGGTGGATCGGTGAGAATCTAAAGAAAGAAAAAAAGTTTTTTTTTCGATTTTTTCATAAAATTGTTATGTTCCTGGAAAATTCTTTTTATTAAAAAGATTTAGACATGCTTGCGCATAATTCCAGTTACACGTGTATATTCAATTAACAATTCAACGAACAAGGCTCACCTCGATACGGTTATCACGTAATATTGGTTTGCCATCATGCAACCAATTGACATCTTGCACTGGGTGTCCCGACACAACGCACTGAAACTGCGCATCCTTATCAACATCTACAGTTTGCACTTGAGGTTGAAGATGTGCTGTTAAAGGAGCTGCAATATTGAAGAACAAAATTTATTTTTATATTTCATTTTTATGTCCGCCATCGAAGGAAGGAGGACGACAGTTTGGTTAATTCGTTTGTAACAAACGAAGTTAAGTATCGGAAGCATTGTAAAGCGTCCTACATGTTATTGATGGATGTAAAATTCAGAGTCGATTCACTTATAATTGTTTGTCTGTCCATCTTTTAATTATTGGAGCTCTAAAAGCCGCGAAAATTGAGAAAAATGTATAAAAAACGCTCTATTGCTTAGCGAAGGAGAACTTGTCAAACGTCAGCAGCAGTTGCTTCCAAAATATTGAACAATGTTATTATAAACATTTAGTTAAACGGAAAATATTGTAGTGGTACAGCGACCAAATAACTACATATGTATTTCTATGTTCTTGCATTCACGTTTGTGTCTGCGTGCGTCGCCGTGTTTGAAGTGTGCATTTTCTCAGTTATTCGCTCTTGCATACCTGTAACAGTTAATGATACTTGTATAGTCTCTTCACCGGCAGTGTTGTTCACCCAACATAGATATTTACCACTGTCCTCGAGACGTGCCTAAAAACACATCATAAGAAAAAAAGTTTGCTTTAAAATATATTTCTAAGAGGTTGAACTTGAAAAAACAAAAAATAAAAAACAAAAAAAAAGAACTTTGTTAAGTGCGTAGAAACCTTTATAATTTTCAGCAAGCCGGCCGATACTATCGTGATGCGTTCACTTAGTTGTAGCGGTAGTAGTTGCTCGTTTTCCTCTTTAAACCAACTATAATGAAAACAAGAAATAGGCTCATTAATTATATGCCTATGTATGTCTATATAAATATTTTAATATTATCTACCTTTGCATGATGGATAAAAATGATTGTAGCAGAGTTCTTATGTAACTTTTCATTTTTTGGACCTTCTTTTATCAAATTTCCATCTTAATACCATAATTTTTTCTTCGGTCGGTTAGCTATGTTGCCGCAATCGTATTTTAGAATTAAACACTGTCTTAAATTTTTACAAAAAGTAACTGATCAGCAAAGCGCTATATCTCTTCTAGTTAATTGTCATCGATAAATGGATTTCGATAAATGATTTTTAGTGAATGCGTTATTTATTTTGCTTTCTAACAAAACTATTTAGCTATTTTGAGACGATTCATGACATGCCCCGCGTTTTGATGTTGATGATAAGTCCTCAAGTTCAGCGTAAAGTTTGGCTTCTTGAACGAGTGAGATTTTAAATAAACAAAAATCACAAATCACAAATCGGTCGCAGAGAAGTCAACGTATACAGTCACTTTACTATCTTCACCCCTTACGCTCTTTTGGCTTGTTATGATTGCAAAGTCGGATTCAAACGTTTTCACAATTCTCGTTAATAACGACCTTATATTGGCACTGGTGACGCTGTCATCACCAAACTTTGATAAGAAAATTAGAATAATTTTCAAATATCCTCTAAGTGCCTATTACTGCGTTATTTGGTAGTAACTCTTAGCAAATTAAAATTTCAAAAGAAACAAAATAGCAGAGCAATAGGATGACTTTTGCTCGCTTCTCGTATGTGTGCCCCCAAACTTTTGTTTTTACGTGAATGAGCAACAAATCGTATAGAACTTGGATTAAACGTTGTAATATTTTTACAACTTACTTGTTGGCCGTGTTTTCGTTATATGACAGTCTTTCCAAAAATTGCCCCAGCTAATCCCCACTTTTTATAGCTATTTAGAGTGCCGTAATAGTAAAAAAAACGAAATGATTTTCTGAACAACCCAATACATATACTATACATACACTCATTATAAAAATTCTCTCTGTTGTTCGTTTCCCTAACCGATTGATATATAAAGTTAGTCTTAAATATAATTATGTTTATTTCTTAATTGAAAATAGTTGAAATTGCCGTAAACGATAAGAGACATGGAGAGTGTGCTGTGTTAGTTCCGGAAAATATTTTTTCTGTCAAGTGTTGATAGTTTCTTTAACCTGATAAATTTTCCGTGTCGCGTTGTTGTTTATTTTGTTTTATACAATCATTTTTGTTTTGAACTGTGAAAGAGTTATGAAAAGACATGAATTCCGGGTTGAGAACCCATCACTTCAATAACCCTGTTCATGTATTGCCCGTGGCAATATTAACACCTAAATGTTCGTGGACGTTCATAACAAATCACACAATTGCGTCCATAACATACGTCCATAACTCAAAATCACAAAACCAAAACATTTTCTGTCTGAAATGAAGTTCAGCGGGTCACGTAGCCATTTGGTATCCCTCAGAAAATGAATACTATAAACAGAACTAGGCTCACTCTATGCTGCAGGAAGTCACACTCAAAAGCGTTTTAGCAAACGCATTGCCCATTCTGTTAATAGCGGTCTTGTATCTCGACCACTGATTAACATCTTATTTATTGGCTCGTGAGATATGCTTATAGTTTCGACTAAATCATAGTTACTTAATTGATGCTCTCCCATTACCATGCCTTATATTTTATTAAGGATTTCCTGCTTCTTGTATGAATAATTTCTCACTATATTCACAATATCCACGGTATCCTTCACTTACTTATACTTACGTGGCCACATTAAAAAGTAACTATCGAATTTTTGGTTGTAACTAAAGAAATTCTCTCTAATGCTTTCCTTATGTCTTTATAAGTTTTTTTCCCAGACAATGCTTAACGTTTTGCCAACTTTCCTATTTTTAAAGAACCTAACTTGACCTGCTTACTTTCATTTGTGTTCCCTGAGCGAAACTATTTACCAAATTAGTATGGACCCTTCCACTTTGATACAAGATAACAGCAATAAATGCTTATTACTAGTAGTTCGCTCTATTAATGTGTCAAGCTAGAAATATTTTGACTCATCTAATATATACAGTACTTCAAAAATCTACATAGCGATGGATGCGGAATACTTAAACGTAAGTCATTTTAATTGTGCTAACGCAAGAACTAAACTTGTACAATAAAAGAGAACTGAGAGAGTCCTGGAAATGAAAAAAAGTATTTATAACTTTTGTATTAAAGAAATCTTTGTTAACATATGAAAATTTGAATCAAGCGAAAGAGCAAAAAAAGGCAATGACAATTTTCCAAAGGCATCATTTCGCTTTAAAATGAATCTTAGATACCAAACACAGATCAGGAGAGCACACATTTCTTGCTTTATGCGAACCATTTTTACTTTGAATGTTTGATCTGTTACATGTTTTCATCACAATTTAAATCGATATCTGCATTGTTGAAGATAACGCAGGCCAAATTATTGACAGCAACGTTTTCAAATTTCCAGTGGTCGGCTTACATCCATTTTCGAATACGTTGCAATTTTTATCTTTCTACGACATATTTTTCAACTTCAAAGTTCCATTAGTGCGTAACAGGCGAACGTGTCTAAATCGATTTTACATCGCGTGTTGATCAAGTTTATATGTGAAAGAGTGAGTCTGCTTCTAGCTGATATAAACAATATTAATACGTTCATGTAATTCTTAAGTTTGAATTAGATAAATTTTTTGCATGACTACGTTTAGTTGCCCCGCATAAGAATCGCTTGCTTTCTTCTTTTTATGTTCGCCTTGCGGTATTAAGAACATTTGGGTTCTAGTTTTCTAGTCTTTCGCAGTTTTACTCAACTCCTTCAGTTCAACTCCTTTTGAAATTAAGTTCGTATCACTGAATTGTGAATTTTAGGATAATATGGGTTTTATTTACAAAATTACGAGATCTATTTACAAATCATTTACAGGAACTTATATCTATTACACTTTCTTTCGCGTTCTGGCCTTGTCTGTTCGAAAATTGCAATTCGTCTCTCTTAACTTGACTCTCACGACTCACTTTCGACTCGCTTACGAATGGCTTTGCCTTCCGCAAATATTCTGCTTATATACTCTTTTACAAGTAAGTTACCATTACCTAAGTTCATCGTGACGTTTCCGTTTTTCCGCCAAATTTCAAAGTAAATGGTTGTTAATCTTTTTGTCAGTCGCCAAATGCATGAAGCAGGTAACACGCCATGAGTGTGAGTTTAGTTTTCTCCTTCTTTAAAATTTACTTCCCTACAAAATCGGCCAATGTTCATGAAAATCGAATCATCATTTTCTTATCAATCCCAGATTCTCATATACACAGTTTTCCGTATTTTTCTTAGGAGGATAACTTAAAATAGGATAAATACCTACAGGTAAGTTTTGGCACTGATAACGTAACAGGTTTTTTTCAAATTGCTGTCTGTAGTATTTGATTGAAGTCGAAAACAATGCTACGTTATATTCAGTTATTTCATAAATATTCGAATCTAGAAAAACGCATAAATTTTCAGAAAAGCTTTTCTTGTATGTGAACGGGTAATGAATGATATGCTGAGAAATCTTTTTGTCATTTTTCTTTTGCCATATTGTGGTCGTTCTATACACTCTATATATTTGACTGAATTGGATGCTGACACCATTGGGCAGTGAAGGTTTTATCAAATTTAACAATTCGTAATTTGCACATCAAATGTAAAGCGCAGCTTTGCCATTCTGAATACTCGGCTTTGCAATTGATGCTAACGATTCATCCGATGGCCATTATGCACCTGGACTGTTGTTATTTTTGACTTTTCTTCAAACCAAACAACGTAACGTTTCGATCAGATAGCAATTTCTGGCCATATAATTTAGCAAATCCTTGATACACTCTAACACTTTTTGCAACTCTCTTGAAAATCGTATGAAATGGAAATCCTGAGAGTATCTGTTTTCAAAATTTGGCAAGTTTTTAAAAAATCCTGAAAGTTCGTGCTGTGCAAGCCATTTGTCGTAAACTTTTATTATAGACAAAATAGTACGCAAGGTACAAGTAGTTAATATTTATTCATTACTTGTAGGCAAATATAACTTTTCAGAAGCAATTTCGACTTCAGTGCAGTTACTTAAGCAACGCTCAAAAGCTTATATTGCCTCCAAATGAATGGTGTCCTTAAAAATGTAATTCAGTTTCAACCGCAAAAGTTGGAAGCGCGAATAAGAAACTACCTCTAAAACAATGTTTTAGCTTACAGTGTAAAGAAGGGATATGTATATATATAATGTATATATAGTGCAGTGTGTAAGAGTGTGTAAAAAAATGTACAAATAATCTCTTCTTGGTGAGTATTTTATTCCACAGGCAACATATGAAAAAATTAGAGCGCCCGAAAAGAAGAGAATTAAAAGTAAATTTATGAGCAATGGTATGCATTTTAAGTAGTCTAAAAAATATTGTGCTCAATGCCAAGCACACCCTTAATTAGTGTTTATGAATATGAATGAAATGAAAATTGATAATAGAGTTGCACCTTTCTGCTGGCTCAATATTTTTTAAACTCTCTGCGTATATGCATATACATATACATATACATTTACATATACATATATATATATATAACACATATGTAAATATGCATATTTAACAATTGTAATAAACAGTAAATGAATTCAGTTGAAGCATAATCGCACACATGTTTAAGACATGTGAACATTCATGTCGTACACGTTTATAATAAGTTTGTAAGCACGTGTATGTTCCGTATCCGGAATGAGGTCTATTTTACAATTTCTTGGATCTTATTCTGAGCATTGCCTATATTCCCACGACCCAGAATGTAAAGAGTATATTAATGTTATCACTCGTTTGAAAGGTCCGAAAATGCCCGAAATGGGTGGCGTCAAGTATGCACTTTATTGATTAATTCAAGTAAATTTCGACTGGTTTAACTACGTCAATCAATCCGCTCGCTGATTTCATAGTCGACTGTGTAAATTGAAAAAAAAAAAAATATATCTATATACATATACAAAAACTCATAAAGGAAACTGGACCATGGAACATTGGACATGCTTTGCAAAAAAAAGAAAAAATGTTCTTTTGGATTTGTATTTGCTGTGACCAGCAAATCTCGAGCTGAAAAATAGTGATGGTTTTTTTTTACCACTTTGGATGAAAAAACTGTGCTTTGTTTTATTGACGAATGCACGATGTACATCTGATTGCTTTGTAAAGGAAGTTTTAGCGTTTGTCGAATTTTTAATGGACTTCTTAGTGCAAACGCCAAACAAAGTGAACTGTCAAAATCTGTCAAATCTGTCTTTCTATCAAAGTAAAGAATACATTTAAATACGACTGAAATCAATAATATTGACACACTTAAGAATATTTATGTAGATGTAAATTAGCGCGTTGAGGTGGGTGTCCAAAATTCGTTTCTTTTCCCTTTTTTTTTAGCTCAGATTTAGCGTGAAGGATATCGTTAAAGCTACGCACTCAAGAGACAACACAAGTTAAGTACATCCGTTTAGTAGTAAAATAATGAAAAAAGAAGAAATACAAATGAAAATCTTCTGAAATATATATGCAAACGGCTGCAAATCGAAACATTCACACTCACCTCTCGAGAATTGTTGTTCACAAAATAATATTGAGTTTTCTTTTTCTTTTTGTTTTACTATTAGTATTTACGATGGTCGCCTCACTACATTTCTGAGTTTATTTTGTCCCAGTACACCTGGCCATATAGTTTTCTAAGTATATATATATATATATATATAATCGTATATGATCGTATATATATATATATATATATATAATCGTATAGGCTAATTTTTGTCTTAACGGTGTGAAGAATGAAAACTTTATTTGGTTTTTAATGAATCTTCCTGTGCAAATGCATGTGCATGCATATCTTCTTCTATTTCCGTTTATTGTTTTTAATTAAATGCATTACGAAGTAAAAGAGATTGCATTCATTTTAAATATTTGATAACATCATGTATGTACAAATCACACTGGTTGTGGAGCATGTAATAACAATGTGGAACACATTATATTTAAGTTTATAAGGTATGTTAACTTGAGGCGGACCTATGGACTGCAAATTTAACCTATGGATTTTGCAAATTTAACCTAATGACAATGCATCTTTTTTTCCGCTTTCGTTTTTAGTGGTAAAGTCACCATTGTTCGCCTGATTTTAATGAGCAAATGAAGAGGAAGATAGACAGATGGACAGACGTACAGGTAGAAATAAGTAATCCGGTTGCATTGTTCACGATAATCAAGAATACTTATGACGTTCACTTATTGCTAAACGTTGGCGTAGAATTAACAAAACAAAAATGTGAAAACACACAAAACCACTACTAAAACCACATGCAACAAGACGTATTTGTTATGTAAAGGCAGTTGAACTCAATCAATTTTGACTTTTTTATGCCTTACACCACTTGTAGTACATATGGATATATAAAGTTTATGCGGACGTATGTAAGACGTAGAAGTGCTTAAGATAGACCCATCTTTTATTATTATTCAGGATAATTTACAAATCGATCTGAGCCTGTCTGTCCATGTAAATGTGTGTTCAAGCTACACGTCGCAATGACACCGACGTGTTTTGACGCAAGGACGAATGCTATTGAAATTGGTTTGGATCAGTCCATTTTTTCGACCATTCTCCATATAACGCTCTATTTTGAAAAGTCGTTATATGGAAAAAATTGCAATTTTCAAAATTTCTCGACAAAAGTGGCTAAATAATAGTATTTCGGCATTTTAAATTGGTATGAAAACTTTGGACCGGTTGAGGCAACTTTTGAACCCTTTCTGATATAACGAAAACTGGAGTTCATATGGCGAAAAGGTCTGATTTTCAATGCTTCATGATGTACATCCGATCACAGTAGTAATTTGGAATAAAAAATTCACAAATACCAAATTTGGAACTGCCTTTTCTACTCTATATAAGGATTTTTACGAAAATTTTTGTCTTAGTTGTAGTATAGTGGTTTGTTATCAGAATTAACTATGCAGAATTGTGAACATGCCCCTCAATTTTGGAACCTCTTGGGCACAGCCATTCTTACGGGAAATAAGCCTTTATTTCCAAAAAGGTCTGATTTTTAATATAATATAATATAATAGTAAGTTCCTACAAAAACAGGGTGTCATTTTTGTGTTCTATGGCAAAAATAAGAATTGTGTTAGAAAACGTAGTGTAGAGTATGTAATAGTCGGCCGAGTCCAATTATAATGTTTTTACTTATTTGTTTTAACATACGGGTTAGATTGTGTTTTTGCTTTCGTGTGAAGGTAGCAGTGTTCGTTCACTTCTCTGATGCATACCAGGGGAAAATTTCAGGGTTTTATGTTTTTATGTATGTGTCCGCTAGGTTTACATTTGGCTTGCGTTTATGTGTGGCTGTGTTATACTTGATATATTTGATTTTACAATTCTGTGTAAATTAAAAATTTAACAAACTTTTACCAAGTCAAGGTCTAACGGTTAATTTTCATCAGGGAAAATAAAACGTTGCAGGTTGCCTCTAAATTAAAAAAAAAATTGATTTAACATATACATATATATTCTATCACATATTAAACCAAAACAGACAATTGTCATCTACTTAATCTTAATTATTCTTTTTTGAAATAGTTTTGGTATAATAAACTAATTTCTGTGAGGAATGTTCGAAATCTATTCTATTGTTTAAGGAAAACTTATTTATCTTATAATGGCAAGTGATAAGATAAGCCGCGAGTTCAAAAAAACTTTTTTACTGATTATGAAACTAATATCCAATCATTAAGTGAATTTTTACCTTTTTTAATTTTAATTTTGTAAAGCAAATCAAATCCTTCTTTAATTTGTCATCTGATCAAGTTAGAGTTTACGATGGGTTTTAGAGAAGAAAGCAACAAGGAATTATTTTTTGGGCAAGAATTGCAATCAATATATTGATCATTCTACGAGTTCTCTGAGCGATTAGTATACTGAAAGTGTTTTCAATAGGCAATAAAATCATAATTGGCAAGGTTAAATAATTTTTTTTAGTATTCTAACACTTTTTTAGAATTCCAACTTAACACTCCACAAGTAAAAGTATTATAGTCTGTCACGGCTCACCATTAAATATCCAATAGTCGCCTTATATTTTTTCATATAACTTATTTTTAAAAAAAAGGAGACATTATATGAGAGCTTGTCGACAAAATGTTCCGATCCGAAGTATATTCAATAGAGTTCGTTCTTGGGAGAAAACAATCCAAATTTCATCAAAGTATATTAATTAAAACCTGTAGTTTGAACACAAAAACGGGTGGTCAGACATCAGATGGACGGACAGATAGACAAGTCCAGATAGACTCAGATAGTGATTATGATGAATAAAAGGTGGGTCTATCTCAAGTCCTTCTGGACGTTACTGTTACCCGTACAAACTTAATTCACACCGTCTCATAAGTGATGTAGGGTATAAAAGGCAGACAAAAATCGGGCACCCTTGGGAAATAATTCGCTATAAGTATTTTTATGTAAAAAGCGTTCACTTCAAGAGAATAGTAGAATGTATTCAATGAATTCAACTCTCTCTCGCAAAGTATAAATTTTTTCCATATCTGTGAGAGAATATGCGCTCTGTGTTAAAATGACAAGAGGTCTTTCGAGAGTAGAGAAACTACTTTTCGGGCATTGGTATAAGCATGGGAATATTGCTCGAGCAGACGATAAGTCAATAGTTGAAAGTAATGTTAATCAGAAAACGCAATGTTTTGGTGAATACAGTGGAAAAGACACCAAATTTCAATTTAGCGCTGTTTACGTTTCTTGGATCAGTTTTGCCGCATAGGGACGAAAGCCGTCACGTTGAAAAATCATGCGATCGACTTTGAACTCAATTGAATTAGTTGTGATGGTTTCGTTTGTCTGAAGCAATTCCTATTTCGCTGCACGTAGGGAAATCCCTCGCCCCCGCCATTTTGTCAAATTGGAGAGCTACAGGTATTTACCCATATCATCGATGTTAATGACTCGCCTAGGCGGGATCAATTATTACACTTATCGCATTTTTTTGGGCTAAAATTCGACTTGTTCAAAGTTCCCAAAGACTATAATATATTCTATGTGTTCTTCAGTTTGATTAACTTATAATCACGAGAAAAGTAAAAACAGCATCATCACATGAATAAGTCAAAGTTTGAAAAATATTCGCAAAGAAAGTAATGCCATCCCTTACAAAAGTCGATAAGAAATTACTTTAAATTACGTTACCGTATATTGTTTATGATGGCAATTTGAAAAATTTGCAAAATATTTGCGGCACTTACCGATATGTTGGTACTGGATGTCCTTGAGCGATACACGGTAACGTTGTTTGACCATTAAGCACAACATGACGCATGGAATGTTTTTCAACATTAATACGCGGCTGTACCATACCTTTCGGCTCAGTAACAATAATCCGACCAGGATATGTTGAGATTTGGATTTCACCTGAATATGGAAAAAAAACCAAAGTTCAAAACCAAGAACAACCAGAGTATGAATAGCACAAACTTTAAAAAAGAAAACTATATGAAAAACTTGTCTTATTCCTTTACATTTTTTCATTTTTTTTTTTTTATTTTATCTTTTTTGTGTAAAAATATTCAGAAATTTAAAAGAAATACTTTTTTCTTCTATAATTGAACTAAAGAGAGAATATGTATATGTGTGTTTGCCGAAAGCAAAAAAACAAAGACAATGTTATTTGCAGAAATAACAGGCTACGCTAGAAATGTTTTTTCTATTAAAAAATTTGCCAAGAGAAAGTAACCTCCAAAACATGTGACGTTATAATTATCGCAACTTTCTCCTTAAACATAAAATATAGTGTCCGATATATATGATGTAATATCAAGCAAAGTTGCATAGTTCCATTAAGCTGCACGGTATTAAACATTTGCATACTCATTTCGATGTATATTAAATTTGTTAAATATTTGCAGCACGTGCACCTATACCTTCGGGAGAACGCATGTTCGCTTACAAATTTGTTTAGGAAAATAAATTTGCTCTGCCGCTGAATTAAACTGAGAACTCGACTAACTAAGCCCGTACGTTGCATAATAAATAAATATGTGTGAGAACTAAAGAACTAAGAATCCATAAGAAACAAGCAGTTGGTGAGTATCAAATGATTTGATTGAAACCCAATAAAATTTTCGTATTTGTAAAATTTCAAAGCCTACTATTTGAATAATCTGCTTGCTTTGGATTGTATTTACGTGTATACGTACGCATATGCATGCGCGTATGCAACAGTTTAATTTAATTACATTCAATTCTAAAGAAGCGCTTGTACGCAGCTTAAAGTGATTTGTTTTTTGGTTATTATTTTACCTGACAATATTTATTTATTGCGTATACATGAGTAGTTAAAAAACGAGAGAGGAAAACTCAGTAGAAAAGCGTCACTTTCACGTCACAAAACGTTTTCTACGCAGTAGAAAAACGTCACACATTCTCATCGTATACTTCACAAATTTTTTTTTTGCAGCATTTTCACCTTTTTTATAGTAAAAGAGCATCACATAGCGTATTTCCTCAGATATTTTACTCATTTTCAAATCAATGTTAAACGAGCAAAGAATTAGAAAACTATCTTCACAAGAAGTGTAAGCTGGAATGTCACCCTTTAACCACATATTCGATTGAAACAATCAGATGAGTGTTGTCCGATAATATGGCCATCAGTACCATTGCGCGGAAAAAGCCGCGGAGAATTTTCAATATGACCTAATACGAACAAGTAAAAAAATCTATGATGGCGTTTGCCTCAGAATGAATGAATTTTATGCTTTCTATATCTAATCGTATTTTGTGGGACACACACTTGACAATAAGTTAGTCGGACTTTGTTCCATCTGTATTGGACAACTGGTATATGTGTTCAAATCAAGAGATCCTTTTTTAAAATCTAACAAGAAATTTTCGTCGTTTTGAGAGATATTCAAATCATTAATAGTTTATATATGTTCGTTTATATATATGTATGTACTATATGTATACAGATATTTACGTAATTGCAAATTGAAATGAATTTATACGTACATTAATTTATTCAATAACATGATTTGAATTCTTTTAGGATACATTATTTATGTTTTCATTTCTTTAGGGGAAGAAAAGGATTTCCGTCTTATATGAAATATTTTTTCCAGCAGTGTGCAACGGAAGCAAACATTTTTTTTTTTTTTTTTTTTTTTTTTTTTTTTTTTTTTTTTTTTTTTTTTTTTTTTAGTGCTGGTGTTTGTTTTGTAAAACCTGGTTAATTCAGTTACGTTACAAAAGGAAGTAAGAATTTCACTTATTGCAAGTATTGTTGATGTGACGTCAAATAACGGTGTTCAGTCTGTCCTGTTACTCTGTCCGTTAGTCTGGGTGCTTGTAGCTGTTCGTCCGTTAAGTCA